>JALPQI010002331.1:0-119434 GCA_025490895.1 Thaumatotibia leucotreta
CATTACAATATTATGCAGTACTGCCAATGCAACAAAATATAATTTTGTATTTTCCAATTTTGTGGTAAATCCTCTCAGCAAACACTGAAACCGTTGTTTCCATACTCCAAACTTTCAGATGTGGTGCTATAAAGCCACCTCTTGAATCATCAGCTAGGTCATTTTTTACCTTGTCGATGATAAAAGATGCGGTAGATCGAAATAATCTGTATTTTGATTTAAACTCATTTTCACGTTGTTCTTCCAGCGGAGATTTCATATTTTATAAAATTTTACATGCCTCAATAATGTCATTACGTCCCCCGCCTCATTTAACTCATCTAAGTCCCTTAAATCGTCAATAAAATAATCGCGGTCCATTTTCTTTGCACAACGAATAAGTCATAGGTATTATATGCGATGGCCGAAAAAAAAAACAGATATCGAAAAGTAAATGTTTAAATACGACAGCTTCTCTATGCTTACTCCGTCGTTAAACTAGCTGGTACCTAGGTTTAACTTTTACTACGAGTGTAAAGCCAGATTAGTATACTCCCTGCTTACTCTGCATTTATTAATATTGAATTTCACTAATCTTCAGTTACACCTCGGATTAAAGTTATGCCTACTTTATTCCATGTTTATTAATAAGACTGGTAGAGCTTTATTTTGAACATAAACAGTCTTATTAATAAAAATCGCTTATTCCAAAGCTAATCAACCGTTACACCTGGACTAGCTACTCCGGGAGTAAGTAAGGATTAACTTTGTAATAAGAACGTTATTAATAAACATCGAGTAGCCTTGGCGTAGCAATACGTTCCTTACACCAGGATTAACACGAATGTTATGGCAACCCCACATAATTAAAAAGTAAAAAGAGTGAACTACGGAATGAAATGAACGACAGATGACATTTTTATATTGACATTACAAACTTCACAGGCAATTTTGATTATTGGTGTTGGATATTTGGTGGAAAATTTTAATTATTATATTAACAATGAGCCAGAAACGCATTAGGTCATTCAACTGGGATGAAGAAGAAAGGGTAAATTACTTACGTTGATGGTTACTGTATGATTTTTTCCCGTGGCTGTTTTTTACTTGTCTCTTTTATAATTTCAGGAATTATTTCGCTCCGTTCTCAAAGATTACGCACATTATTGAAAATAGAAGCGTGGACACAAACACGAATAAACTAAAAACGAACGAATGGGAGCAAGTCCATATTAAGTAAGTCAAGTAATTTTGATTTGTCTGCAGTTTCGTTCTCGGATGCAGTAGCCGGAGAACCATGCCCCATTTGATTGTTATAGAAACATTAATAAGAACACCCTCACATAGTATTTATTCGTGTCTACTTTTACTACTGTGTAAAGCCCTGTCCGGTGTTAATATTATGTACAATACATTCATATACAATGTAATAAGAACAATTTAAAATTTCAGTTCACACTATTGTCACTGCGACAAGTTAAAACTGGCCTAGAATTTAAGAATGTCAGGAGAATGGAATTGGCTGATGAAGAGCATAAAATTAAAATGCTGAAAATGCCGAATTTTTAAAACGTAATAAATATAAGGGCCTCGGCAAAGAGTACGATTTTGTAGCGTTTGGCGTAGAAACTTTAGGTTCTTGGGGCCCCAGCGCACGCAAATTGTTTGCTGAGATCGCGAAACGTCTGGTTGATGTAACTAGAGACCGAAGAGCTGGCGACTTCCTCGCACAACGCATCAGTATTGCGATACAGCGAGGAAATGCCGCCAGCATTCTCGGTACAATGCCACAAGGGCCAATCTTAGATATAGGTTAGGTTAAGTAGATTAGTTAGATTTAATCTATGTACATAATTTGTAGTTTTGAAAATAAATATATTAAAAAACAAATTAAAATGGAAATGGCTGTTGAAGAGCACAACATTAAAATGGAAAATCACAGGGAGAAGTTACGATGTGCTATATTGCAGAGGGAACTTTTGGAAATGAAAAAGGCCCGTGAATTTCTCAATCCTTAGTTGAGTAGGTATAAATAACATACTATGATGTTATATAGATTAATTTGCGTATTAATTTATTTTAAAATTATAAGACGCTAAGCAGAGAGTACCATTTTGTTCCATTCAAGGGCCTATAAGTATTAGATTTAAGTTAAACCTTTTATAATTGTATATACCTATTATAATATATATTATTAATTATAAATAAATCATATGTTGAAAAATAAAAAATACTTTTATTTACAAAATAGGGCAATAAGTATATTAATAATGTACAGTCAAGGTCACCAATATGTTTTCACCACAAAGTTCCAAGAATATATATATTTATCTATCGACATTATTTATACTAAGGCGAAAAGTCCATGTATACATGCTTTTGACACTTTAGACTATTCCATATTTGGCCTTGATTGCACATAACTAATTAAATACTACACTTCTTTAAAAATTGATTGTTGTTGATGATGATTGCTGGGTCGCGTTTTATAAAGTTACAATTTGCAATTTCGCTGTTTGCCTCTCTAACGCACTCACGTATTGGCTAGAAAGAGAGGCAAACAGCGAAATTGTAAATTGTAACTTTATAAAACGCGACCCTGGTGTTACTGGGACGGTGGTGTCATCATTCGCTTCATCTTCTTCCAGATCGTGTCTGTGCATTACAATATTGTGCAGTACTGCCAATGCAACAATATATAATTTTGTATTTTCCAATTTTGTGGTAAATCCTCTCAGCAAACACTGAAACCGTTGTTTCCATACTCCAAACTTTCAGATGTGGTGCTATAAAGCCACCTCTTGAATCATCAGCTAGGTCATTTTTAGGGTTCCGTAGCCAAAATGGCAAAAACGGAACCCTTATAGATTCGTCATGTCCGTCTGTCCGTCTGTCACAGCTGATTTACTCGGAAAATATAAATGCTACAGTAACGAAATTTGGTAAGGATATGTGTTGTATGAACCGCTACAGGATTATGATACTAAATTGTAAAAAAAAACCATTGGGGTGGGGGCCCTCCATACATGTAACTGAGGGATAGATTTTTTTTTTAGTTGTATATAAGCGTGTGGGGTATTAATAGAAAGGTCTTTGAAAATGATATGAAGGTTTATAAATCTTATTTAAATTTAAGCAAATCGTTTTCGAGATATCAGCTCTCAAAGTCTGAAAAATGTGTCCCCCCCCTCTATTTTTTAAACTACGCAATATAAAATTCTAAAAAAAATATATGTTATGCACATTAATAAACTCTATCAACGATTTTTGGTTTCATTAAATTATCTCATCTAGTTTTTGAGGTAGGTCGATTTAACTGTATTTTTTAAATAATAAATTGATAATGGTACGGAACCCTTCGCGCGCGAGTCCGACTCGCACTTGGCCAGTTTTTTTACCATGTCGATGATAAAAGATGCGGTAGATCGAAAAAATCTGTAATTTGATTTAAACTCATTTTCACGTAGTTCTTCCAGCGGAGTTTTTCATATTTTATAAAATTTTACATGCCTCAATATAGTCCGTGGGCTAGTCGGCCTGATATTAGAAAACGGTATAATTTGGGGGTACCAAGTGTCCTTTTTACAGTAGTTAGACATATTCATAAGGATGTTAAAAAGTATGATAGACATCTCAAAGTGGTAGCTAATAGGCATACGGGCTATTTCAAGATTTCCGTTGTATGACAGGTATGGTTAAAATTAGGAGGTACAAATTTTCCTTTTCACGGCTGTTAGGTAAGCTTATAAAAATGTCAAATATGCAAGATTGCCATTTATAAGTGCTACCTAACAAAAATGGGGGCCAATCAAAGATGGTGGATCTCAAGTTTTACAAAATCAAGTATATCTCGAGAACGATTAAATATATCTAATTACTCTCTTGAACAAAATTAAAGGCATATCTGTAAGCTTTATATTTTGCATATACACCATTTTGCTAAAACCAACCAATAATTAATTATGACCAAACTTATGAAAATTTCGTGATTTTGATTTTTTTTGTGTCGTGTTTTTACATAGTAGTCATGACGCTAGAACAATTAAATATTTTTTTAAAGATAGTGTATTTAATAAGCTTTAATATAAAGTATATAACTTGTTGGCGGTATTAAAAAAAAGACCCATAAAAAATATTTAAATGAATTGTAGTCATAATCCACCGTATACTTAGTGATTTAAGAGGCGTTTTTTTATATTTTTCAATCTTGGTTATTTGAAATAAGCACTATTATTGTTGCACGTTATTATAGTGGCACTTCCATCGCCTCTTAAATCATTAAGTATACGGTGGATTATGACTACAATTCATTTAAATATTTTTTATGGGTCTTTTTTTTAATACCGCCAACAAGTTATATACATCAAATTAAAGCTTATTAAATACACTATCTTTAAAAAAATATTTAATTTTTCTAGCGTCATGACTACTATGTAAAAACATGACACAAAAAAAAAACAAAATCACGAAATTTTCATAAATTTGGTCATAATTAATTATTGGTTGGTTTTAGCAATATGGTGTATACGCAAAATATGAAGCTTACAGATATACCTTTAATTTTGTTCAAGAGAGTAATTAGATATATTTAATAGTTCTCGAGATATACTTGATTTTGTAAAACTTGAGATCCACCATCTTTGATTGGCCCCCATTTTTGTTAGGTAGCACTTATAAATGGCAATCTTGCATTTTTGACGTTTTTATAAGCTTACCTAACAGCCGTGAAAAGGAAAATTTGTACCTCCTAATTTTAACCATACCTGTCATACAACGGAAATCTTGAAGTAGCCCGTATGCCTATTAGCTACCACTTTGAGATGTCTATCATACTTTTTTAACATCCTTATGAATATGTCTAACTACTGTAAAAAGGACACTTGGTACCCCCAAATTATACCGTTTTCTAATTTCAGATCGGCTAGCCCACGGACTAATAATGTCATTACGTCCCCCGCCTCATTTAAACTCATCTAAGTCCCTTAAATCGTCAATAAAATAATCGCGGTCCATTTTCTTTGCACAACGAATAAGTCATATGCGATGGCCGAAATAAAAACAGATATCGAAAAGTAAATGTTTAAATACGACAGCTTCTCTATGCTTACTCCGTCGTTAAACTAGGTGGTACCTAGGTTTAACTTTTACTACGAGTGTAAAGCCAGATTAGTATACTCCCTGCTCACTCTGCATTTATTAATATTGAAATTCACTAATCTTCAGTTACACCTCGGATTAAAGTTATGCCTACTTTATTCCATGTTTATTAATAAGACTGAAAGTGTTTAATTCCCGAAAGTATGTATAACAAATTAGAGGTAGTATTGAATCATAACCTCAGGAACCCTGGCACTTGTATGTACCATGTCAAAGATTACCCTGATCTGGAAGATGCCCAGCCAACGGAATCATCCTCCAGAAATCTATCTCTTGCGAATATACCGACCTTCAACCCGAAAATAGGTAAAAAATAGTACATTGTGCATCAAGGGAGGTAAGTACGGAATTACTAACGAGAGTGTTAGAAGCCCGACGCCGTCAGGCGGAGGGCTTTTATGACTCGAGTTAGTATTCCGCTTACCGACCGTGATGCATACAATGTTTTTCATCACTCTTGCCGACAAAAAAATAATTTTCAAGACATAACATTATTAGATGACGTACTGACATTTCTATTACTCCCTAGGGAATTTCACTTTTCTATTACTCCCGCTACGCGCGCAAGCAATGGCGCGCTTAGACAGCAAGTGTGATGAAAAAAAAAATTAAACTCGTTTCTAGTAGCTCAGGCAATAATTTCTCGCGAATACACCGTATTCCAACCCGAAAATAGATAAGAAGGATACATTACCGAGCTGCACTGTGGGCGGCGGCCGCGCGCCGAGGTCGGGCACGCCGATGTCCGCGAGCGTGACGTAGCCGGCAGAGCGGGACAGCCGCAGCCGCGCCGCTAGCCGTCGCAGTCCCGCGTGCCGCGCCCATAGCGCGCTGTTCTCTGTCAATGTACAATTCCTCACTGTAGTAGCGGAAATACGAAAGTCAAAATTATCATATTCATCAATATAAATAACGATTTTTAATAGAATTCGACTAACCCGGAGATTTATCGGCTTCGGGCGGAAACACGACATGTTTTAGCTTCGCTGGTTGTCGAACTCCAACTGCCTACAACAACAAAGATTAGTCAAACTATGTAAACAAAATAAAGCTTCGGCTACTTCGGTATGAATCGACAAAACGGTAATAATTAACGTAGAACCTGCTACCAACTCCCTGCCCCAAAAACAATTGTTGCCGGCAGTTTTGCAGCCGCCGGAACGCAGAGTTGGCGGCCCGCAGCGTGTCGGGCCCCCCTCTAGTGTACCTGCAGCAGCACGGGTCCGCGCCGGAGCGCCGAGTTGGCGGCCTGCAGCGTGTCGGGCCCCCCTGTAGTGTACCTGCAGCAGCACGGGTCCGCGCCGGAGCGCCGAGTTGGCGGCCCGCAGCGTGTCGGGCCCCCCTGTAGTGTACCTGCAGCAGCACGGGTCCGCGCCGGAGCGCCGAGTTGGCGGCCCGCAGCGTGTCGGCCCCCCTGTAGTGTACCTGCAGCAGCACGGGTCCGCGCCGGAGCGCAGAGTTGGCGGCCCGCAGCGTGTCGGGCCCCCCTGTAGTGTACCTGCAGCAGCACGGGACCGCGCCGGAGCGCCGAGTTGGCGGCCCGCTGCGTGTCGGGCCCCCCTGTAGTGTACCTGCAGCAGCACGGGTCCGCGCCGGAGCGCCGAGTTGGCGGCCCGCAGCGTGTCGGGCCCCCCTGTAGTGTACCTGCAGCAGCACGGGTCCGCGGCGGAGCGCCGAGTTGGCGGCCCGCAGCGTGTCGGGCCCCCCTGTAGTGTACCTGCAGCAGCACGGGACCGCGCCGGAGCGCCGAGTTGGCGGCCCGCAGCGTGTCGGGCCCCCCTGTAGTGTACCTGCAGCAGCACGGGTCCGCGCCGGAGCGCCGAGTTGGCGGCCCGCAGCGTGTCGGGCCCCCCTGTAGTGTACCTGCAGCAGCACGGGTCCGCGCCGGAGCGCCGAGTTGGCGGCCCGCAGCGTGTCGGGCCCCCCTGTAGTGTACCTGCAGCAGCACGGGTCCGCGCCGGAGCGCCGAGTTGGCGGCCCGCAGCGTGTCGGGCCCCCCTGTAGTGTACCTGCAGCAGCACGGGTCCGCGCCGGAGCGCCGAGTTGGCGGCCCGCAGCGTGTCGGGCCCCCCTGTAGTGTACCTGCAGCAGCACGGGTCCGCGCCGGAGCGCCGAGTTGGCGGCCCGCAGCGTGTCGGGCCCCCCTGTAGTGTACCTGCAGCAGCACGGGACCGCGCCGGAGCGCCGAGTTGGCGGCCTGCAGGGCGGCGGCGGCGGGTAGGGCGGCGGGGGAGCCTCCGGCGCCATCTAACGCCGACTCGGCGCCCCACCATGCCACCACTAAGCGGGAGAAGCCGAGGAGTAGTCGTGGCACACTGCGGACTACTGTGCCTGTAAGCAGAGTTTCACATTTGTTTTTTATATCAGTCGCTTTGCTCGGGAGGCGACGGCCCGACTTGAAGTAGTGTGCCTCATGATATCATCGCCATCTCGACCAACACTTCATCCCTACCTTTCTTCAACAGCAGCGTAGGCGGCCCGTACCCAGCCACGTGGTACAGATACAGCCTCATCCACGGAGTGGAGGCCTCGGGCGGCGCCGGCCCCACGTGCGGCAGGGCTCCGGCCGCCAGCCCCGCGCGGGCCTCGCGGCACAGTGGGGCCGTTGACACCGCCAATCTGATCACAAAAACGAACGGTAAGTCACTGCCGCTTCTATTTATGCTCTTTACCTTCGATTTCCGAATGGGCGTTTTCACAAACCGTTGTTGAAATTACCTTGTTATTTAATTTGGGCAAGTTTGGGCCTGTTCTACTCAGGATCACGAGCTCTTTCGATTCTAATAGGAGAAAAAAATGTCCCAAAATGTTTTTTCCATTACGATACTGTTTTTTCATAGATGTTCAAAGGCGGTAGCGTAATGAAAGGAATGAAAACTGTACGAAAATTATGGGACATATTTTTTCTCCTACCTAAATCGAATGAGCTCATGATTCTGAGTCGTATAAGCCTAAACGTGACCAAATTAAATAACAAGGTGATTTCAACAACGGTTTATGAAAACGCCCGAATACTGTCACACCTGGGTTCCTTTGTTTCTTACTCACCTATACTTGTGTAGCAACAACCGACAGCGCTGTGGCGAACCCAGCGCGTGAAGCGCTTCACAGCGCAGTAAGTCCAGCGGGCGCAACCGCGGCCGCAGTATACGCAGCGTGAGACAGACACACTGCCGCCTCTATAAGCTCTTCACGTTCGATTTTAAAACACCGTGACGCCTAGATTCCTTTGTTTCTTACTCACCTATACTTGTGTAGTAACAACCGACAGCGCTGCGGCGCTCCAAGCGCGTGAATCGCTTCACAACGCAGTAAATCCAGCGGTCGTAATCGTGGCCGCAGTATACGCAGCGTGCGACAGACACACTGCCGCCTCTATAAGCTCTTCACGTTCGATTTTAAAACACCGTGACGCCTAGATTCCTTTGTTTCTTACTCACCTGTACTTATGAAGTAGCAACCGACAGCGCTGCGGCGCTCCAAGCGCGTGAAGCGCTTCACAGCGCAGTAAGTCCAGCGGTCGTAACCGCGGCCGCAGTATACGCAGCGTGCGACAGACACACTGCCGCCTCTATAAGCTCTTCACGTTCGATTTTAAAACACCGTGACGCCTAGATTCCTTTGTTTCTTACTCACCTGTACTTGTGTAGTAACAACCGACAGCGCTGCGGCGCTCCAAGCGCGTGAAGCGCTTCACAGCGCGGTAAATCCAACGGTCGTAATCGTGGCCGCAGTATACGCAGCGTGCGACAGACACACTGCCACCTCTATAAGCTCTTCACGTTCGATTTTAAAACACCGTGACGCCTAGATTCCTTTGTTTCTTACTCACCTGTACTTATGAAGTAGCAACCGACACCGCTGCGGCGCTCCAAGCGCGTGAAGCGCTTCACAGCGCAGTAAGTCCAGCGGGCGCAACCGCGGCCGCAGTATACGCAGCGTGCGACAGACACACTGCCGCCTCTATAAGCTCTTCACGTTCGATTTTAAAACACCGTGACGCCTAGATTCCTTTGTTTCTTACTCACCTATACTTGTGTAGTAACAACCGACAGCGCTGCGGCGCTCCAAGCGCGTGAAGCGCTTCACAGCGCAGTAAATCCAGCGGTCGTAATCGTGGCCGCAGTATACGCAGCGTGCGGCGGAGACACGCTGCCGCTGCTAAGTAGCGGGCTGCCTCGCCTTCGATTTCTGGGTCTCCTGCCACCTGGGTTTCAATAAATAGTTCATAACTACAGAAACTGTGAAATATAGAACGATGATGACGTGGTTATAGAGATGAAACATAAGTTAGAAGGAAAATATCGCCAACTCTCTTCGCATATTGAAAAATATCTGTCGCTTACAAAATTACACGGAAGAGCACCTAATTCCATATGGATTAAACAAATGCATACGCGATATAGTAGCTAAATGGAATATGGACACTGACCAAGATTTTTCGCACGGCGATTCTGTGTGTAATTGCCCATTTTGAAACAAGTGTCTATAAATTTAACAGCGAATGTTAATGGTACAGTTGAGTAGTTTTACTTTAGATCACTAAAAAGAGAAATATGTATATCACATTTTTAACACGCTATTTTATTAACTGATAAAATGAGTCACTCACCTTATCTAATTCCATAAGTAAACTATCCAAACTTTCGTCGCATATCTTGCCAACTTCAAATAACGTGACTGCATGCGTTTTGAGATCCTACAACAAACATGATAATTATTTTATTTTAATTTATATTTCCAGGTGACATGTTTAGATATTTGAGTCGTTCCAAAAGATAAGTGACCTTACGCGATAACGCGGTCCGGGATTGCACCTGTGAGTTTTTACGTAAGTTGTAGTGACCGAAGAAAGGAATAAAGAAGAAAGGAATAGGAATAGTAAGGGGGTGTTTAATTATCTATGTCGTTCTAGAGAATATTATCGTAGCTATAGAAATATGCAAAAATATAATGTGAAATCAATATGTGTCCCGTGGTGAGATCCATGGTCACGATATAGTACATTACGACACAAGTGCGAAAAACATGAAATTCGAAACGAGTGGTGAGGTTTTAAATCGACTCGAATTACGAATATCATTTTTGCACGTGTCTCGTACGAGGTTCTTTAGTACAGATGGTCCTCTGAAGTTTAGAGCCTGACGTAAAATGACACACTTCTCGCACTAGAGCCTAAAAAGGCACCATCTGTACTAAAAATAATATCGCCACTCGTTTCGATTTTCATGTTTTTCGCACTTGTGTCGTAATGTACTATTAAGGAGTCAAGCATTGTACCGGCGAGAGGTTCCCCATCATGAGGTAAGCGGCTAACGTGGAGTCGAAGAGCAGCGCCACCCTTTTGACGCCGCTGTTGTTAGAGTTCTCGTTCATATCTTGGTGATTCTGTAATTATACAGTTTAAATTGAAACTGTCAAGATTGGACTGTCAAGACTTTGTCAACATTTCGTAGAATTAAGCTAAGCATCTAATAATCGCCGTCTTTAGCTGTGTGGTGACGGCAGTAAGAATACATTTGTCACCATTCCAGCTCTTCGCGTGGGTGTCGTACGAGCCGACTAAGGGATTGAAGTGTCACTGAACATTTTTTGATAAAAGACTGATGATGGGTAGCAGCGTCATCATAGTGAACATACTACTGCAATCGCCAATCCGCTTCCCAGCGTGGTAATTATGGGCATTTGCTTTTTAATGCGTCTATACGCATAGTTAATAGGAGAGGCCTACGTCCAGCACTGGCCTGAAATATGCTGATGATGTATAATGTGTCTAATACATTTATAGTAGCGTTCTTAAGTAAACCGTAGGTCACACACTTTTTAGTGCTCATAAGAAATTCTTGACAATAATTACATAAATGAGGTATAATTACGGCTGTAGGGTTATACGATGTTAGATTCTGAAACCTTCACTTGGGTGTGGGGAATATCCGGGAGGTAGTAGTAACACTGTAGTTCACAATCGGCATCACTACATTTATTATCTCACACAAACACTTTAGTTTACACGATCAAAGTCAGACACGAAGTGCCCGTCCCGAGCAGGGTCACCGCCTTTTATACCCTTGAGTAGCAATCCCAGATTGGTTCTACCTGGCAGTTGCCTTACCCTCATTAATGGCTTGCGGCAAGTAATACTCATATTGTAAGTGGAGGGTAGGCGAGTTGTTACAATTCAAAATATTGCAATATAAAATAATTTTAAAATAGAGTACGATAATAGCACAGACTAAGTGACATTATTTTAGAGTAGACTTACCTGTTTGGACGTGGACGGTTCTTTCATAAGTACGGGCTCCATTTGCAACACCTCCTCTTCCATGTTCGGGTTAAATGTTAGTGGCGATATTTGGCTGTACCTGGAAAAATAATTTATGTTCAATTTTAGAAGAATTAAATCCATATTGCTAGAGAATTTTTTAAATAGAAGTAGACCAAAGAGTAAATATAATACTACGAATAAAAACAGATATTCAAGACCAGTGATCGGCATCACTCCTGCCACAAGGCAGTATTTCGTGTAAAAAAATATACTGACACGACTGATATTTTTTATTTAACACTATTGTATTACACACACTCGAACATATTTTTAAAAACAAAAACATGACATAATAAATAAAGTTTATTTACTACAGGAACCACAAAATGTGGCAAGAGTTGTGCCCATCACTGTTCATGACGTTAGAGTGCATGTTTAGATATATTTGAACACCATGGCCGCTCCGATAGATCTGTTGAAGACTATACAGTAAGTTCGAAATAAGCTTAGCGAATGTTCGTTAACGCAGCAAACTCGTGAAATAGGGATGATGACTGTAGTTAAAATAAATTATTTAACATTATGCACGACATAATACATGAAGGAGGGGGAGGCCTATGTCCAGCAGTGGACGTCAATTGGCTGATGATGATGATGATGATGAATACATGAAGAAATTATTACTAAGACGTAGATTGCAGTATTTTTTGTACAGAACTTCTATTTCATAAATTGAAAAGAACTTAAAAGAGTAAGTAGGTCATTTGGCAGTACTCAAACGTGACGTCACTTTTGAGTATTTCATATAAAATTCCATAGTGCTGATATTTTTGACAGTTCAAAAAAAGATCCTGATTTGACTTGCCAGTCATCATGCCTATTCCTTTCTTTTGCATGCATGTGAATTCCCATGAGGCCACCGCGTCCGAGAGGGAAACCACTACGCCTGAATTTACACACCGCCGCCGTATGCAAAAAGCGACGCGGCGGCTGCAGGTGCTGCGCGAAGCCGAGGCGGCAGTATAGGGACACTCACGGGGGATGTAGCGGCTGCGTGAGCTGGCTGCGCCAGGAGGGGCGCGGGGAGGGGACGGCTGCAGGTGCTGCGCGAAGCCGAGGCGGCAGTATAGGGACACTCACGGGGGATGTAGCGGCTGCGTGAGCTGGCTGCGCCAGGAGGGGCGCGGGGAGGGGACGGCTGCAGGTGCTGCGCGAAGCCGAGGCGGCAGTATAGGGACACTCACGGGGGATGTAGCGGCTGCGTGAGCTGGCTGCGCCAGGAGGGGCGCGGGGAGGGGACGGCTGCAGGTGCTGCGCGAAGCCGAGGCGGCAGTATAGGGACACTCACGGGGGATGTAGCGGCTGCGTGAGCTGGCTGCGCCAGGAGGGGCGCGGGGAGGGGACGGCTGCAGGTGCTGCGCGAAGCCGAGGCGGCAGTATAGGGACACTCACGGGGGATGTAGCGGCTGCGTGAGCTGGCTGCGCCAGGAGGGGCGCGGGGAGGGGACGGCTGCAGGTGCTGCGCGAAGCCGAGGCGGCAGTATAGGGACACTCACGGGGGATGTAGCGGCTGCGTGAGCTGGCTGCGCCAGGAGGGGCGCGGGGAGGGGACGGCTGCAGGTGCTGCGCGAAGCCGAGGCGGCAGTATAGGGACACTCACGGGGGATGTAGCGGCTGCGTGAGCTGGCTGCGCCAGGAGGGGCGCGGGGAGGGGACGGCTGCAGGTGCTGCGCGAAGCCGAGGCGGCAGTATAGGGACACTCACGGGGGATGTAGCGGCTGCGTGAGCTGGCTGCGCCAGGAGGGGCGCGGGGAGGGGACGGCTGCAGGTGCTGCGCGAAGCCGAGGCGGCAGTATAGGGACACTCACGGGGGATGTAGCGGCTGCGTGAGCTGGCTGCGCCAGGAGGGGCGCGGGGAGGGGACGGCTGCAGGTGCTGCGCGAAGCCGAGGCGGCAGTATAGGGACACTCACGGGGGATGTAGCGGCTGCGTGAGCTGGCTGCGCCAGGAGGGGCGCGGGGAGGGGGACGGCTGCAGGTGCTGCGCGAAGCCGAGGCGGCAGTATAGGGACACTCACGGGGGATGTAGCGGCTGCGTGAGCTGGCTGCGCCAGGAGGGGCGCGGGGAGGGGACGGCTGCAGGTGCTGCGCGAAGCCGAGGCGGCAGTATAGGGACACTCACGGGGGATGTAGCGGCTGCGTGAGCTGGCTGCGCCAGGAGGGGCGCGGGGAGGGGACGGCTGCAGGTGCTGCGCGAAGCCGAGGCGGCAGTATAGGGACACTCACGGGGGATGTAGCGGCTGCGTGAGCTGGCTGCGCCAGGAGGGGCGCGGGGAGGGGACGCGCGGCGGTTGCAGGTGCTGCGCGAAGCCGAGGCGGCAGTATAGGGATACCGCCTGCTTCACTAAGCCGCATTCCACCTACAAATAAAACTCTGTGTAAATATACGGTGCTTAAAAACATCTCCGACCTGCTCAGATGTATCTGACCACCCTAGCCGCGTCGATATATCCGATGGCGACGGTACAATATGTGATTTTGGGTGTTCATTGACCCCTCCCCTGCACGGTGGACCGATCAGATTAAGTTTCTTACCGAGTGGCCCCTGAATCTATATCGTCGGGGATAGTGCAATACCGCGTAACTAACAACGGGAAACAGTACAGAGAGCGCTTAAACGGTATCCATGACCACGACAAGAGTATACGACTAAGACGGGAAGAGATAAATATCTGACAGATCTCTTCCCGTCTTAGCTAGCTATCCCTTTCTTTTATATCCCTGGCGAAAAGGATAGTGAACTTATTTTTAATAATCTCACGGATATTATAAATTAAATCCGAGGATTGTGACACAAGGCGTAAGTTCGTAAACGTAAGGGCGTTTCATGTGTCACAAAAAGGCACTAATACGTCGCGTGCCTGCTATACGGCCACATCTCAATATAAAATTGTGAGGTAAGTGACCATATTTTCCCGCAATACGCCCACATCTTCCATAAAGTTCGATTTTGATTTTGAAACGCAACAAAAAATCCTAATGAAATCTTTAGTAGGTACAGTTTATCTAATTGAAACAAGATTAACATTTGAGTCGCTTAACTTCAAACCCGGGTAAATCGACTCTGTCAATAGAGTTGAAGTTTAAAGAAAAACTAGACAATTGCAATTAAATATGCACTCTATTGGGAGAGTGGATTTACCCGGGTTTGAAGTTAAGCGACTCATTTGTACCTGCAGCACTGCAGCCAACTCAGCCACCGTGGTGTGCTCATCAATAGACACAAACACTTTATAAAGCAGCGTCTCGAAGTAGTCGCCCGCGACTCGGTTCATGACGAAGCCTCGTAGCGGCGGCACGGACACGCGGTCCTCCGCCGTGATCGGCACGTCGAGGTAAATCAGCCCGCGCCTGTAAAATGTTCAATTTGGAAATACATTGTCGCTATACTTACTGCGGCCGTGTGGTGACGGCAGTAAGAATGCATTTGTCACCACCCCAACTCCTCCTGCGGGTGTCGTAAGAGTCGACTAAGGGATTGAAGTGTCACTAACCATCCTTTGATTTGATTGATGATGAACAGCAACGTCATCAGAGTCGACACATTACTGCGATCGCCAATCCGCTTGCCCTCCAACTGCGTCTATACGCATAGTTAACACGTTCGCCTCCGGTACTGTTTCACTAAGTGCTTATACTATGCCGATCAAAATTATCTGATAGAAATCCTATGCCAGTGACACGCATGTGTGACCGAAAAGATTGTTCTCCTATGCCGTCGACACAGACTTGTGTCAAAAACGTACGTATTTCTATCCCACTGGCATAGGAGTGAGAACTTGATTAATGTCAGTGGCATAAGAATAAGATTACTTTGATCACGTATGAGTGTCACCGGCATAGGAGTACAGTTTTTTCGGTCACATATGCGTGTCACCGGCGTCGAACGTGTTAATAGGAGAGGCCTACGTCCAGCAGTGGACTATCATAGGCTGATGATATACATATGTATTATGTATGTATACTTACTCACCCTCGGATCTACAGTAATAAATTCATGGAAATATCAACCTTCTTTCACTCTGAATACGGGTGTTTTTTTTTTCATCAAGTGAGTGTTGCCGATACGAGGTTAAATTATATTTAATTTAGGCTTAGTCAATGGCAAATAGCTTAGACAATGTTTAAATTTAAAGCTGATAAAAGTGCAAATATAACCTTTTATCAATATAAACCCAATGGGTAGCGACGTGTAATGATTCCGGACTCTATAGAGTCTATATTTACGAGTAAGTAGACCTCGCCTTGTGTGTTCAAGTTGTGTGTTGTGATATTCAAGGCGTTTCATTCAACGCATATTATTACATTTTATATTTTAAGGACGGTATACATATTGACATGAAATTGTATATCATTTTATGCCAATGTCGTAACATTCCTACCTTTATCTAAACCCACTTTCTGCCTACTGAAAAAGAACAATCGACAATGTAATGTAATAAAAACACAATTGCTTATTTGTGGCAAAGTCGACTCGTATGAAAATGAAAAACGACCCAACAAAAAATATAATTGGCACTTGTTCAGATTTAAATTAAATGTTATTACCATTTTGCGTTGCATGTAGTAATCACAATAAAAATTGCTATTTACTTGTATCTGCCAAGTAACGTTCACGTAAGTATAAACCTTTCAAATAATAACTATTATTTTCTAATTTGACCACGGTAAAGTAAGTATCATTTCGAATGTCACTCAGCACACTCTCATATTCAACTTTCGTATCGTTTAGTTGCTGTTCATATCCCCCCTTATTCATAAACGTTTGTTAACTTAACAAGCTGCTAATAATTGTTTGTCCCTTTCGGTCTTAACAATGTGTCCATAAGAGCAAAAGGGGCAAACAATTATTAGCGGCTTGTTAATTTAACAAACGTTTATGAATAAGGGGAATTGTATATAAATTAGATTCTTATAAAAATCTAAATAAACACTCTGGTAGTACACATATCGTTGCCCCAAGGTTTAATGTATGAGTTTGAAATTTGAAGACTCGTAAAAAAATATCAGGAGACATGTTACACAAATCGACCTAGTCCCACGGTAAGCTCAATTAAGGCTTGTGATGTGGGTACCAGGACCAGGCGACGATATAAGTAATAGACAAATGCATACTTAAAGACATACTTAGCCACGACCAATGAACAAATAGTTGTGATAAATAAATACACAAATAATGCCCTCGCCGGGATTCGAACCCGGAACCTCCAGCTTCATAGGCAGGGTCATTACCAACTAGGCTACGGAGGCTGCCGAACATCATTAATTATTAAGCCAGTTACCTGTACAAAGTCTTGACGACGTTATAGTCGAGAGTGCCCGCGGTCTGCGAGCCGCGGTCGATCAGCAGGTCGATCAGCTCCCGCTCCTGCTCGCTGAGGGGCTAGCGGCAAACGGATTAGTCAGCACTGGCACACTAGGCTTAGCTTGATTGGTGCGACAGTCGCCGCGAGGTAGACTTCTCGTCTTTTTAAGCCTTTATAGGGCATGTCTCAAAAACGAGCACTCTATATTACTATCTTTTTTTTCAGGAACAGGCTTATGATGGTCCCGCTTTATCTATTTATCATGCTACGCGTCATTTTCGCAATTACATACTTGTTAGAACCTGACGGCAACAACGACAAACTATTAAACACGGTACCATCATAAGCCTACAGAACTTATTATGCTACAGGATGGCGTTGAGGCTTGATGATGGAACCCTGGAGAAATCGAGGGAACTCTTCAAATGGTGTAGGCTCATTTTGGGGCGATACACTGTCGCACCAATCATGTGCTAAGTCTACAGTCAAGTTAGATAGGCAAGTGTCCGAGCAGCGAGAAGTGTGTGTGTGTGTGTGTGTGTGTGGAAATGCAGCCAACCATATAAAAACCGGCCAAGAGCATGTCGGGCCATGCTTAAGGTTCCGTAGTTATTAAAAAACAGCTGTGCCGATTCTGTTCGAAATAGTGTTATTTGAAATTCTGTAAGTCCACTATTTCGCTACCACATTTTCGGCGTGATTAATATGTATACCTACCTATACTAAATTGCAAATTCTAGTACTAACGGCCAAAGACCTATGCTGCGAATAGATAGACGGACCCTAGTCTACTACGGAACCCTAAAAAGTGACGTTTTATATAAGGTCCTAATTTATTAGTTGCAGATATTTTAACACATGATACTTTACATTAAAATAATTAACTTTAAATATAAATTAAGAAATCTTTTCATGTAACTTTTTTGATTTCATTTTCCTAACAAAAAAATAATAATAATTTCGTCTAAAAAAAATCATCATGTGCATTATCACATGTCACAATAACACTGTCTCATGTCATCAAACGACACAATCCAACGGAAAATAACATGACATTGACAATCAAGTTTTTAATTTATCGACGTGAAGTGGCCAGTTCCAGTTAAGTGGTACGTAAAAGAGGTACTAGAATCTGTTCAATGAGTTTTCATTTAATAATCATATAAACAGGGTGTTTTTACGTAGCAAATTTGTTTTTCCGTTTTCTCCAAAAAAACATCGTAAAAGCTATAATGTTTCACGGTTTAATATACTCCAGAGACCGAGTACTATCAGCTGTAAAAATATCTGCATCTAATAAATTAGGACCTTATATGGTCAACTGTTAATTTACTGAGAGTTAATGTGGTCTAATTATAAACAGCCTGTATTCGTAAAAGCACGTTTCTTACGTGAATATATTGGTAGACGCTTGCATCGCTGTTCGGACAGTTACATTAGCAAACAAAAACATAATGGGTACAATCACCGTCAATTGATGAAAATGAAACGGCCTCCGTGGTATAAGACTATATCGACGATGACTGTACAAAACTTCAACCCTCTAATGCATAAGACAGACAAAAACGTATTTAAAATTGAACCCTAATAGCACTCAATAGAGTTCAAAACCAATATGGCATCGTCTGCATTAGTGGGTCAACGAAAACCTCAAATGCATGCACTAAGTCTTTGTCTATGCGTAGGTATACTTACCCTACACATAGACATTATTCAGATACAGAAAAAGTTTTTCAAATTCTCTTTTCTTCAGAGAATTCGGGAGCTTTTTCGAGTTTTAGTTCATTTACCTACAAGGTGGAATAGTGATGATCCATTGACGGCCCCATTTAGTATAATATTATGATTATTTAAGAAATCATTCAAATCGCACCTCCGGCCTTGGTTAATTTCGGTATTTTTTCTTTGGTATATGACATCTAATATTTTAAGTTTACATTTCCTAATCAAACTACGGTACGGAATGGACCCTAAAATAGATCACCAGTATTTTTGTTAACCTGTACAACAAGTTAAAATTTACAGGCGATTATAGCCAAACTCAGACAGTTTAGGTAAACTTAGAAAGCGGTTAACTAAATATTATCAATGTAAAGTCCTGAGTTCGTCGGTAATCCGAGCAATGTAACCGCTTACTTTCATGTCATTACATAACATGATAATCATGATACGATTTCCTTGTTAAAACATTATTCGTAAGTCTCTTATGTTATTAGTAGGTATTATATGAAGGTGCATTCAGACCAAACGAGCATTCGCTATTCTATCCCCCCACTCTACGAAATTAGATCGTTACACAAAACGTGATTCGTTGATTTCGTAGAGCGGGGGATAGAACAGCGAATGCTCGTTTGGTCTGAATGCACCTATAATCAATTTAAAATCTTTGTAAATGCAGCAGTCCTACCGCGAACTTCGAAATCTGCAAATTTCGAGGATTTGTCTCTGTCACTCTAATGACGCCTTCGTTGGCATAACAGAGACAAGTAAAATTTACGAATTTCGATGTTCACGGCAGTAGGCCAGTCGTATAACGGTAGAAATTGGAACTAACATAAAAAATAAACATATCCTATAGAACTATAGATAAATCAGGCTAGCACAATTTCGAAGGAAAAGGTGAATAATTGTCAACTTGTCAATCAGTGGCGGCTGCTGACTTCGAGAACCGGTGGTGCACTTAGTATGAAAAATAATGTCGTGTTTTAAAAATGTTTTGCACATTCATTTTCACACACACGTTCGCACATTTACAGCTTTTGACTTTATAAAATACTATTTAATTTACTTTACCTACAGTTTCAATTTTATAATTTTATTGTGCTATTATAAAATTAAGAACGTCCGCTTAATAAAGGGCAATACAGCGCGCCGCGCCGCCGGCAGCCGCTTCGTGTTGAGTCGGTAAATTCCGGAAATCATCGGCAACTCGACACCGCCCAGTCTGGACGGCGCTCGAAATTCGCAAATTTCTTCATACAGTTTGTATGTAGCATCTTCCGTCTCACGCGCCAAAGGTGTTTAACGCGATTCCTATACAATTAGAACTTGATAACGAGTGCGCTCCGCCGAGCGCACGGATGACTTACGAGCGAAACAAATAGTTTTAAGGACTTAGCCAGTAGTGAATGGTTCCATAATTATTATTATTTTTTTTTTTAATCTTATTTATTTTACAAGCCATACATTTCCATAATTATTTTTTAAATATGAAAATAAAAATAAAGGAATGTCGTGGAGTATTTAAAAATGATTATTGATGATATTGATTTTGTTAAATTATGGTAGTGCAGCGCACGAGCGCACTTTAGGTACAGCCGCCACTGTTGTCAAAATAACAAAGATAAACAAGCACTGGCACGCCGTTAAATCTAAAAATAATAATCGTAAAATGCATCTCTATTTGAATATATAGTATATAATTATGTACATAAATAAAGTAAAATACCGTACTAAATCAACACTCAACACAAAATATAATTTATTCAAACATTATCCTAAAAACCAGCACATCAAAACCCACCTTGATCTTCACGACAAAACTGCTTGAGGATGTGGAATGAGACTCGTAGCTGGAATCTGGCTTTGTAGCATTCTAGTCACCAGTTGAAGATATTCCTGACCAAAATCAATCTTATATCCAGTTCAATAGAATGCCTCCTACCTCTCATGCCATTGTAACATCAGATGCTAACATATAGTTTAGCTCTATCCGCCTCCACGTCTGCATGAATCCTCATGGACGGAATTCGCGATAGAACCGACCGGATGGATTTAGAGTGTTCCGATCACTCTTCGTAGTCAAAATCAACCTTATTACGTCAGCTTCTAATACATTACTCAGTTCTGTCCTCCGCCACCGTCGAAATAGGCGATCCCGCGAACGGAATTCCTGAATGGCTCTACAGCTTTTACTAGCTTTTACTTAGCTGACTAAACCAACCTTTTACCGAACCCATAAGTTCCTCGGAGGGTGTCATGGTAGAATGCTAACGCGATCTCATGGCACCCCCACTAACGGTAAAGTTGGTGACGCCGCAGGGGTTTTTAGTGGGTATTCTCCTCTGTCCCACATACCACCTTCATATGGGCCACCCCTAAGCCCTGGGGTGGATGCGTAAAAGTCCCCTGCGAAAACAAAAAAAAAACAAGGTCCTACCTTGACATCTGCTTCTAGCACATAGCCAAGCTCGACCCTCCACCAAGGTTGCATAGGAATGCTCAGCGGGACGCGTGGCAGAAGCGCCCGGATGGCTTTGGAGCGCCCGCGGCGCCCGAGCGACCGCGACTTGGCTACCAGCTCGAGGTACTCGTTGCGGCCTATCCCTAGCAAGCGAAGACCTGTAAGAAATGATTAATTAATTAACTGCACATTTCCGCCATGTCGGTACAAGTACATGCTGCGCGCACCAAAAGTGGTTCGAGTCAGTGGATGGCTAACTCCACAAAAGGGAGTTTAAACTTTTAATTTGTGTAACTACTCAATTAGGTTGTTATGATAAGCGACAAAGTGGAACATGTTCACTAAAACTCTCACATTTGTCACATTCAAACAACACACCCAATAAACAAAATCTGTTTTTAGGTGCATTTTCGCACTGGATATACTTTGACAATAACAAAACTTTATTTAATCTCTTGATCCTCATATTTGCCTCACATGATAACTCAGGTCAGTTTATGCGCCTTAATTTTAGCCTATGTTGCCTGAGATTGTCCCATCATAATTATTTTTATTTATTTGAACATTAAGGGCCTTTTTCACAATCTCCATTTAAAACTATCTGTCAGATAAAAATAACACGCTCTCTTTATTCTTCCAGGTGAAACAAAGATATAGTGTTATTTTTTATATGACAGATAGCTTTAACTGGAGATAGTGAAACAGGCTGTTAATAAAATAAAGTTGACTATTGCAAGTGATATTATCACATTCGAAATTTGTGTCCATTAAGAGGTACACTTGGACAAAAGCCAATCAAAACGGAAATATCATACAATCAGCCGCAGTGAAGTTGGGCATGGTGTCGTAGCTCTTCTCCAGCTCTATCAGCAACGCCACCACCTCTACGTAGTAAATGAATGGGGTTATCCTCAGACCTGCAACAAGCCATGACTGAGTAAGTGTCCTGTTTATTATTTAAACAGGACACTTACTCAGTCTCAGTCTCAGTCATTTGTCTGTAAATTATTTATGACGATGGGATATTTTAACAAATGCTAAAAAGATATGATTGAAAGTTGCCGTTAACAGAGATAAAATATGATTTAACGTGGGCTCAAGCCTCAACGCCATTATATAGTACGAAAAATTCTGTACAAGAAAAAATTCAAAAAGATATATATTGAGTGGTCATTTTTCACATAAAACCATGTTATATGTATATTGGTTCACGATTATCACCTATATTTTAACAACAAACAAGCCTTAATCTCGTTAACTTAACTACTTTTAATTTATCCTGATGTTTCGGGCATGACGATAAACCCATGGTTGTAGGCAGACTGGCGGTGGCGAGAAATAATATCAACACCTAGGTGCGCGAGTTTTGCGAACTACTATCACTTGTCTTGGTTTTGATTATTCACTTCTGTGCTAGGGTTGTCACTAGGCCTACACAGAACACTGACAACATCCAATGGCTTCAAAATGAATGTTTCACCCCACTTACATTGTAAATCACAGGATTCCATGTGGTTGAGATTCCTTGTGCCTAATTTTAATTAAAATTCAGGTTTCTTAATTTTAATAGCTACATATACTTTTCGGCCATGAGAAATATGTTCAGTTTGGAGGACTTTTGGGTTGTTGAGCTCAATCAAGTGGTTTGGTCCGGATTCCAACAAATGGTCGGCCCACAAGACATCATGTCATGCCCGAAACATCAGGATAATATTATTAAAATTAATAGTAAGCATGGGAAAGTGAATTTAAAGTTCACCTTTCACAATCATGTCGGCCAGGTGGTATGGATACAGCATGAGCCTCTGAATGCTGCTGTGAATGAGGGTCTCATAATATTTCCTTTCATCTTTCTGGACTGTTCGCACTGCAACATACAAATATAATGACAAGCAATGATACATCAAAGATTATGCACAAAGATATTGTCTTAATTGCAATATTTTGTTTTTTTTTGGCTTTAGAAGAATAGTTTGCCATTAATATTATTATGACATTCATTTATTTCAGAAACAGGAATACATTAAACATTTGCATTAACCCTTAATTCAATAACATCCAAAATACAGGACATGGTCTTTGACCCATGTTTTTTTAATCAGAATTATTAAACTATTGAGTGCCAAGGAGACTTGAACACTTGAACATCCTCTATTTCAATCAAATTAAGGGTTAATATCAAAAGCATGTTTATTATATTAATTACAATGTAAAAATAATAAATTGCATATAATACCTAAACTTTATTACAGAACAGTCTTTAATAATTCTATGCAATTTAGATTTTTCTGCAATTTCACTCTCAAGAGCCAACTTGTTTGTATAATAATTAGAACTAAGCTAATGAACATTTTAAGGTATCTTACCAAGACTTCCTCTATACCGCAGTTGATTTTTAATACTGAATTCGAATATGTATCTCTCATATTCCTTGCTAGAATCTCCTAAGACCTGAAATAAATATTTAATCATACTTCTGATGCACAAGGGTAATTCCAATAAGAATCTGACTAAGATAATCAACAACAAACATACCAATGTTTTGTTTACTTGACTGTTATATCTGGCAATGACCATATGTCGTGTGGCGAGGGTATAAGTATCAATTATACAATTTTTAATTACTTTAATAAGCTTAGATTACACAAACTTATCAATCCATATCAATTTACCTTTTTAACGTTTGCTGGCAGCTTAGGCCATTGTATTTTCTTACGTACACATTCCTCGATTTCGTCCTCCATGTTACTGGAGCGGGCTCGTCCTTATCGACTCTACATTTAATCGTATTTAATTGCTAAATGATTGTCCTTGAATAAATTTCCCTAGATATTATGATTTGATAAAGTAAAACTAAATTTGCTATTCGCAATACGTTCCGATTGCGCGATGGCGAAGAAACATCGTTCAAAATATATGACACCAAAGAGTACGAAGACAAAATTACTAAGATACTACATGAACTAGAGGTTCGTGAAACAATATTGAAATACAATAGCCATAATAGATTATTCGCACAACATATACTTCACAGATTTAGTAAGATAATAAGAAATACTGATAACAATAACAATTATTTTTATATTCACATTTTTGAAGTATGTTTATGAACGTCGCTTTTTACGTCAAAAATGACATTGTTAATGATGTTGCCATAATTATAATAATTATCAATTAAGCACAAATCGATTTTTGTTATCATGTGCGAGTTCAAGCGATTATTTCTTTCACACATTTTTCATAGTTGTAGTATCTATACAGGATGATTTAGGAGATGAGGTTGAACTTAACTTAACGAGAAGTATATACAGTAAGTATATAATATATGTACTAATACTATATGTATTTGTTAATACTGATTAATGTTAATTAGTAAGTAGTTTTCTCTTATTACACTAAGTTTTAGTTATAGTAAGCTACCTTCTCAGTAAGTTTACCTTCTCTTTAAATTGTTTTGCATGAGGTGTTTACCTTTAAGTGATTGTGACACACCTCCCTACATGTTTTATTTCGTATGTTTTGAATGTATTGATGTCAAGAATCGTTGGTGAACCTTAAATATATAAAATAAAAATAAAATAACTTATGAAGATCATTACTGTATTTCAGCGGAATACCTGCTCATTTTTAAACTTTTTGACAATTCGATTTAAGTTGTGATTGAAAATGATAACAAAATAATATGATTAAAGAACTGTAATTGTAATATGCTTTACAAAAATATATTCACCATAATTACATATTCAAACAAATAAAGAATCAAATGATGCATGAATCTGGTTAATCATATCTGTGGCAGTCATACTTCGGCCATAAATTGAAAAAGCTTTGTAGTTACATATTCTTGTAAATCTAGCTGAGAGGAAGGCAGCCACGCTCTGTGCAAGCTGGACAGATTTTTCGTTATCACAAAGATCATATTTTAGAGCCCATGTATAAAATGTTCCCAAAGCTCCCGAAAGTATATCTCCTTGCCCACCGGCTCTTCGACCGGACCCTCCTTTGGATAGAGTCCAATCAAAAGAGGCAATACTAGAGTGATAGTGGTCTTCAGCCCCTTTATGTAAAACACTTACATTATCACCCCAGAACGTATACCAGGTACTGTTGCTAGAAATAGCCCTAATAAATCTTTTTGCTTCCTGATTATTAGGAGTGAGTATGGCTCCCGGCAGAGGATATCCTTTAAGTATGGTTAAATTAGTAGAAACTGCATATAAGCCATCGGCATCTATTATTAACGGCTTCTTGATTGCCTTACAAGCTTCTATAATATCGAAGGTTAATTTCATGGTATTGTCTTCTCTCCCCAATCCTGGCCCTATTATAACGATGTCCATTTTATTTAGAATATTTACAATGTTCAGTAGGTTCGTGGAATTTAAATACGGATATACTATAAGATCAGGGCTGTACGATTTAATTACTGGTGCTGCATTCTCAGTAGTGATGATGTAAACTAAATCAGCGCCGACCTGAAACCATAATAAATTATAGTCAGTGTTTTTTTTTTGAGATTTTGTAAGTAGAATGTGAAACAAGAGTCTGAGATGGTAGTTGCTCCAGGATACCAGACATTACTAAAAATATACCTACCAAAATAACCCGCGTAAATACCAAGGTAGGCTTTGTACACCATTTCATTAGATGTTTGGGAAATTCTACAGGGTGACATTTGGGTCGTGTAGCAAGAGTGAACAGGGTACTAGGGACGCTCATATCGAGCAACTTTCGCTATGGAGACAACCGTGAAGTCACGAAAAAAATCCTAATTATGAGTCAATTGATACTTATCTATCAATTAGGGCTCAATTAACTCTTAATTAGGAGATCTTTTCGCGATTTCTCGGATAAATCCGTAGTGAAAGTTGCTCAGCGTGACCGTCCCTAATATCCAGTTTACTCCTGCTCCACGACCCAAATGTCACCCTGTATAGTCAGCAAATGCGGAAATTCGAAGGTAATTCTCATCAAATATACCGAAAAATCAATATATTATTTTTATAGCACGATGACGCTACGGTGTAACAGCGCACTATAAAATGGTTGACCTATTTAATAAGTCTTCGATTTTATTTACTTAAGCTCTGATAAAGTAGGTTAAAAATAACCAACTTATGTTCGTAATCATTGTATTAGCCTTGACTGATTGAACTATAATATAACAATATGTAATCTTTTTTAGAACGCGTAAGGTAAGTCAATATTTTAGTGTGTCACCTTCAATGACGATATGGCAGAAAAGTATGGAGCACCAGTGTATTCAGTCGAACCACCTATGACACATATTTTCCCAGAGTCGCCTTTACTTTTGCCTTCTAGCTCTGGCACAATAATTTTGCCGAGGCTTAAAAACCTTTCCTCGTTTAAATTGTCGATAGTAGAACATTCTTCAACTATTGATAGAGTAACTATATGAGTCCACAAAAGCGAATACAGTACAATCACAACGGAACTCTTTAAAATGAAATCCATTTCAGAAAATAAACTTATTTTTCACTGGACAACAAAGGAATGAAAGTATCAATGGTAAAAAGACTTTCCTGCACGTCCGTAAACAAAATAATTGCTCTCACAAATAAATATGACCTTGTGGCCTTTGCTTAGCTCTCGGAATCGGAAATGCCATCACAAAAAATAACATACTCTTTCTGTCCTATCGATATATCAAGTTTTAATGCAATCGAGTCGAGTTTACGAAGAACTTCAGATTTACACATGGCAATATTGTACCTCCTTTTAAGCCAATGGTAGACCAGTAAAGTTTAATCATCCAATGACATGAAATTAGAAAAAGTCTACTACAATCGGATATCACACACATTGGAGACATAAAATCCATTCAACATACAATTAAAAGATTACAACGTAATAAATAATAATGTTAAATAACGAATTTTTAAATATCATTACGTGACAATATTTTATTATTATATGGCAAAATGCTTGAGGTGTCTGCTTGAGATTGTTCAATCCTATCGAGTAACTTGTATTGTAGTATTTGACCGTGGCGTAATGTAATGTCACTGTCAAGTGTCAAGTGATAATAACAAAAGTATATTTTATTTAGCACACTTTCTTAAAAAGTAACTCGAAAATTGCTTGAAAATGGACGATAAGTATGAAACAGTGAAGTTATGTTACACAATACACAAATATTCGAGCCATTCGTCCAATTATATACCTGAGTAAGTCTCGAGGCGCTGGGTTATTGCCCTTTCATTCGATATTTTATTCCAGCCATTCTCCCGCACTGGTCCGGTTTCTACAGAAATGAATGACTTTTTTATTTATTTCAGAAATATAATGGTAAACAACCCGTCGGATCAGCTCTCGAGGTGGTTTACGGATAGTACCACACCCGCGCAGTATATAATGCTGAAAATAAAAGCGCCTGCCATAGTGGAAACCATTAAATTCGGGAAATATATTAAAGCTCATGTTAGTGATCTGAAGAAATTCCAAATATTAGGAGGCACAGATGAACACAACTTGTCGGTGTTGTTATCAGCGTGAGTAAACATCAATCAACATTAATTTGTACTAATTAATCATAGATGAACCTAATTTCCTTTTCCTTTTACAAACAGCTGTTACGATTGATATCATTTAAAAGGAGTCTAGATAATGTAATAAATTGCAATTAAAATTTTCCACTGTTCTCTATTGTTAAATATATGCAATGGAATGGAATTCTGCACTTAGTATTAGATACATAAAATATGTGTCTACTTGTTAAAAAATGTACTTGAATTGGATTCAATAATTGTCATTCAACAAAACTAACAAATGAAAACAAAAGTAAATTTAATAAATCATGCCATATTGGCATGGGATTAATTATGTGAGGAAGTGGCCAACTCTTAGGTAGAGTTCTTTGATCATAGGTCAATATAGTTCTTTGATCTTTCGTATAGTTTCATATTTAATTTTTTTTTAGAAAGAAGCATGATAAAGGCAGGGGATAGAAAGAATGTCTGTATTTGGTTTAAAATATACCACTGCTGCTGGCTAAATATCTTTATTATACATTGCTTAAGTCATTTTCAAAACTGTTATTTCAAAACAAATCACATCATTTTAAACCACAACTTGATCTCTCATTC
This sequence comes from Thaumatotibia leucotreta, assembly GCA_025490895.1. Lineage (NCBI taxonomy): Eukaryota > Metazoa > Arthropoda > Insecta > Lepidoptera > Tortricidae > Thaumatotibia > Thaumatotibia leucotreta. The sequence goes on from JALPQI010002331.1 coordinate 28,056, forward strand.
TCTCGCTTTGCTTCTTCACCTTTTTTTATTTTATTATGGCTTCTTTAGTGATGTATTTCCATTTGTTATATCTTTGTTGAACTGATTAAACATTTGTTGTGTTTGGACACAGTTAAGAGCAAAAGGGTCCACAAAACCCTGTCAATTAAATTTAAATGTCTTGACAAAATGAATAAGTCTTTAATTTCAGTGGCAAGTTTCAGAAGTTGGATCCTTTTCACTTAACTATATCCAATTGTCAGTTTATAAACAGCTAGTGTTTCTCATTACTTTGACCCTTTTTAAGTCTCCATACTCATAGGTGTCAACAATTGCTAGTTTTATGTGCCAAGAGCTATAGATGTACATTTTCAACACAGTTACCCTATTTTTGTAGAGGGCTCAAGAAAGACAGCTCACCCGAGGTATTCAGGCTCCGGCACAGAACCACCGAAGGGCTGTACTTGCCGGTGCAGTACCTCAAGATAGTGCCACTGCAGTCATGGGGCCCGGCGTACAACTATACCATCTGGTATGTGGAGCTGCAGGGGAAGACCAATGAGGATCTGATGGCTAGTGTGCTTGATACTATTAATTTGGTAAGTGATCGCTTTAATTATTTACTCAAGTCAACCACTTGTGAGTTTTTTTCATTTTGTTACTTATTTCAATTTTTTAACTTACAAACTAATAAATACCTGACATACACTTTTTAAACACAGAGCCCACCCCATGTAGTTCCAGGTGCAAAGGATGTATTTCAATTTAATATTGGTGGGTGTATATAATTCTTTCCCTTCAGATTTTCACAGATTCAACAAATTCATATTCCTGCGTCAAAAAACTTAGGTATCTATTGCACTAAAGCTAAATAACACAAAAAGTTAAATTAGGTTGTTTCTGTGAAAATTTTAAGGGAAAAGATTGTTAAGTATAACTATCTATAGCTTTACTTACCTTCTTATTGGAACCATCTGTTCCATTCCATGGACGATTAGATAGGCATATCGTAGATTGTTAAACTCTATAACCTGTACTCAATTTAATGTCCTAAAATTTTGTTCTGTCTTAATCAGATTGACTTTAAACGTCATCAAAATTAGGTCCGTGTGATCAGTTGATTTACAAGGCCGTGAATATATTTTAGCGTAAAGAAGAAGAAGCTGTACGAATGCTTCTAAAACATTTACGCCGACGGCGTTACAAGGACGCATTCGAAGCGCTGTCACGCGAGAGCGGCGTGCGGCTCGAGGGCGAGCTGCAGGCGCGGCTGTGGCACGCGCTGGTTGAGAATGGAGACTACAAGCTGTCGGAGGATATCCTGGATGAGGCTGTCACTGGTGAGTTGTTAGAGTAACTCTACGCCGACGCCGTTACAAAGACAGCGGTTACTGTGGGGCTGGTAGGAGAGCTGCAGGCGCGGCTATGGCACGCGCTGGTTGAGAATGGAGACTACAAGCTGTCTGAGGATATCCTGGATGAGGCTGTCACTGGTGAGTTGTTAGAGTAACTCTACGCCGACGCCGTTACAAAGGCAGCGGTTACTGTGGGGCTGGTAGGAGAGCTGCAGGCGCGGCTGTGGCACGCGCTGGTCGAGAATGGAGACTACAAGCTGTCTGAGGATATCCTGGATGAGGCTGTCACTGGTGAGTCGTTAGAGTAAATCTACGCCGACGCCATTACAAAGGCAGCGGTTACTTGGGGCTGGTAGGAGAGCTGCAGGCGCGGCTGTGGCACGCGCTGGTTGAGAATGGAGACTACAAGCTGTCGGAGGATATCCTGGATGAGGCTGTCAGTGGTGAGTCGTTAGAGTAAATCTACGCCGACGCCGTTACAAAGGCAGCGGTTACTGTGGGGCTGGTAGGAGAGCTGCAGGCGCGGCTGTGGCACGCGCTGGTTGAGAATGGAGACTACAAGCTGTCGGAGGTTATCCTGGATGAGGCAGTCACTGGTGAGCTATAGGAAGCTATTCCTGATAGGCACATCGAAACAGGGGCATATCCGAAACATTATTACGTGTGGTGTACGGTTGGAGGATACCTAATCAAAATCAAAATCTTTATTTGTAGAACACAGGTAGGTACATCAGTACGTCTGTAATCCGTAATATATGAAGGGTCCACGGAAAAAACATGTCTAGTCAATTCCAATTTCAGAAGGAAAAACAACATTAGTTTTAAAGGAGCAAGGTACAAATTTACTCTGATTTTCATATGGATTAGACATGTTCTTTCCGTGGACCCTTCATATGTACTTTTCTAGTTTTTTTTTACTAAATGAGCAAAATCGACATAATTCATATTGCGAACAGCCGATCGTCGTTTAAGTCTAGAGGTGGAGTTTATAAATTTTGGTGGTTTTAAGCAATAATATACTGATTTTTTAGGTCCTACACGACCAGTGTAGGTATTGATTTTAGTTACTTTGCAAAATTTGTAGCTACATGTTAATGGGATTCTCTTTTTACTTGTTTTTTTCATAGAAGGCGAATTCGACTGGTACATGTCATGGCAGCCATACACACCGGTATGGCGCGAGATGTCAGGCTGCTCCGTACAGGTAATAACACTAGTTGAATTTCACTTTTGTCCTTTAGTTTGATAAAAACATTTAAAAAAGCGGAGGATTTGCAAAACATGTTAATACAGTAGGTACCTAGACACTACGCACGGGACAATGGGCAACTTAGTAACAGCTTGGATCCAGAGCCAACATAGCTGAGAGTTAGGTCATTAAAAAGATCTAGAAACAAACTTCATTTTGTTCTATACGCACCAAAGATACCATTGCAGAAACCAGATAGATTAGATTAGATTTAGATTTATTTATTTGCACAACATTTGATTACTATATAATAGTACATTGTGCATCAAGGGAGGTAAGTACGGAATCACTAACGAGAGTGTTAGAAGCCCGACGCCGTTAGGCGGAGGGCTTTTATGACTCGAGTTAGTATTCCGCTTACCTACCGTGATGCATACAATGTTTTTCATCACACTTACCAACAAAAAAATAAGTTTTAAGACATAATATTATTAAATGACGTACTGACATTTCTATTACTCCCTAGGGAATATCACTTTTCTATTACTCCCGCTACGCGCGCAAGTAATGGCGCGCTTAGACAGCAAGTGTGATAAAAATTACATTGTAGTCAATCCATAAGAATCCACATTGTGCTATACAATATGTTGCTTGTGATATATATATGTTAAATACCCCTTACAGATTCTTCATAATTTATATTTACTCTTAATGAAAATATGAATATCTCAGTTCTGCAATAGAATTCGATTTTGTAGCCATTAAATTAAATGGAGTAGATTTAAAGACCTATTTAATAGCCCAACTCTCATGTCCACCATTCTGAGTCCATTTTGATGGATGATCCTTTCTTGGTACAATAATACATGAGGAGTGTCTTTTCAAAAGGGCTTATTTCCACTTTCAACTATTTTTTAACTATGAATGTAGTTTTGCTAAAAGTAGAGAAATACATGTATGTTTTGAATTTCAAGTTCCAATAAGCCTCTTCTTGTCCTCCAAAATGTTAAAATATCAAAGTCCGTATCAAAGGGGCCTATTTCTCCCTTATACTAAGAAAATGATACGAGCTTTTAGAAGTGTATATTTTATTATTATAACTTATTATTAAGTACTTTTAGTAGAAATGAAGGATTTGTAAAATTTCCTTGAAAAACAGATTTTGTATTATTGGATAATCTCACAAGTCCTCAACAAAACGGCTTAATTCTAAAAGTTTCGCATCAAAAGGGCTTAATTCTGAAAATGTATGGTATATTTACTTAATAATTAAGTTGATAAAGCAATATATTTAGTGGCATAGCATTTATATCAACTCACTTAAGGACTATATCAAAATCACAGAAATAATATCAAAATGAAAACCGTGGATTTATGTTTTTCTCAATTTCCCAAAAAAAGTTACAACTGGAAATAAGCCCTTTTGAAAAGACACTCCTCACATATACTTTAACGACGCGCATTGGCAAAGCGCGTCGTTTGGTCTCCAGTTCGTTGCCGCCGCGATTCGGGCTCCACTTTTCACTTACGATGAGGTGGAGTGGACCTACTTTGTTGTGCCAATGTATAAAATCGCTTATCACCAGCACATTGTGTGTCAGGTGGAGGACCGGCTGTGCTGCGACGCGCCGCCGCCGCCGCGCGCCGACGAGCTGTCGTGCGCCGACCGCGAGCCGCGCCCGCTCGACGCGGTGAGACACTAGCTGTACATTGTGTGTCAGGTGGAGGACCGGCTGTGCTGCGACGCGCCGCCGCCGCCGCGCGCCGACGAGCTGTCGTGCGCCGACCAAGAGCCGCGCCCGCTCGACGCGGTGAGACACTAGCTGTACATTGTGTGTCAGGTGGAGGACCGGCTGTGCTGCGACGCGCCGCCGCCGCCGCGCGCCGACGAGCTGTCGTGCGCCGACCGCGAGCCGCGCCCGCTCGACGCGGTGAGACACTAGCTGTACATTGTGTGTCAGGTGGAGGACCGGCTGTGCTGCGACGCGCCGCCGCCGCCGCGCGCCGACGAGCTGTCGTGCGCCGACCGCGAGCCGCGCCCGCTCGACGCGGTGAGACACTAGCTGTACATTGTGTGTCAGGTGGAGGACCGGCTGTGCTGCGACGCGCCGCCGCCGCCGCGCGCCGACGAGCTGTCGTGCGCCGACCAAGAGCCGCGCCCGCTCGACGCGGTGAGACACTAGCTGTACATTGTGTGTCAGGTGGAGGACCGGCTGTGCTGCGACGCGCCGCCGCCGCCGCGCGCCGACGAGCTGTCGTGCGCCGACCAAGAGCCGCGCCCGCTCGACGCGGTGAGACACTAGCTGTACATTGTGTGTCAGGTGGAGGACCGGCTGTGCTGCGACGCGCCGCCGCCGCCGCGCGCCGACGAGCTGTCGTGCGCCGACCAAGAGCCGCGCCCGCTCGACGCGGTGAGACACTAGCTGTACATTGTGTGTCAGGTGGAGGACCGGCTGTGCTGCGACGCGCCGCCGCCGCCGCGCGCCGACGAGCTGTCGTGCGCCGACCGCGAGCCGCGCCCGCTCGACGCGGTGAGACACTAGCTGTACATTGTGTGTCAGGTGGAGGACCGGCTGTGCTGCGACGCGCCGCCGCCGCCGCGCGCCGACGAGCTGTCGTGCGCCGACCGCGAGCCGCGCCCGCTCGACGCGGTGAGACACTAGCTGTACATTGTGTGTCAGGTGGAGGACCGGCTGTGCTGCGACGCGCCGCCGCCGCCGCGCGCCGACGAGCTGTCGTGCGCCGACCGCGAGCCGCGCCCGCTCGACGCGGTGAGACACTAGCTGTACATTGTGTGTCAGGTGGAGGACCGGCTGTGCTGCGACGCGCCGCCGCCGCCGCGCGCCGACGAGCTGTCGTGCGCCGACCGCGAGCCGCGCCCGCTCGACGCGGTGAGACACTAGCTGTACATTGTGTGTCAGGTGGAGGACCGGCTGTGCTGCGACGCGCCGCCGCCGCCGCGCGCCGACGAGCTGTCGTGCGCCGACCAAGAGCCGCGCCCGCTCGACGCGGTGAGACACTAGCTGTACATTAACCTTTTGACCGCCAGGTGGCGTAGGAATATGTCGAGCTCCAGACGCTTCACATTCATGATTATTTACGCGAAATCGGACTTTACGAATTACCGCGTAATTAAAGTCGCTTTTGTTCCGGCGACGTTGGCATCGTAGCCACGATTTTCCGTTGTCGTCTATGACCAACTGTGGCGGTCAAAGAGTAAAAAAAAAACAAAAACCTAAAAAACCCGAAAGTAATGTATTATTCTCAAACATACAATGAAATGTTTACATGACGTACCTCAAATCAATCAAGGAAGTACGTAGTTTCGGGTTCTACGAGCGAACAATGATTTACAGGAATTTCGTACAAAATGTCGGGCCTTAAAATGCAAAGCACCTTTCTTTTGTTTTTACTGATTTTTTTATCGTCTAAGTATACTTTTTTCCATGGCATTGGCATTCAGCCAGAAATATAAAAATACGGAATTCCTTTTTTTATTTCATTACAAGTTTGAGAAAAGCACTATACGATCTTCAGCCGGGAAAGGGCTTGCGAGCCTCGTATATCCGGTTTCGCTACGCTCAGCCGTATATTATATCTATTCGGCCTGCAAGACCTTCCTTATTCCCGGCTTTTGCAGTAATGTACTATTTTTTTAGTATTATTTTTTATTATCAAGATCGAATCGGCTCGTGATTCTGATTTAAATGAGCCCAGCAAGTCCAGATCTGAAAGAATCAGGTTTCCGGGATTTTTTTAAAACGCTCATGTACCTACCACCTCGCATTTCTCAACTCCCGGTCATTTCACTACCAAACTAGATCCGTAGTGGAGCTTGAAAAAGGGGCGTAGGTCTCTTGTATTGTTAAGAAGCTTATTTTATGCGGCCCAATTTTGTCAAATGTGAAATGTCAAAATTGATAAAAAGTATTAGACTCCTAAATTTATACACACGTTTATACTATGACAGAAAGCATCACTATTTTGTCTCTTTACACGGCTAGACTATTCTTTTATACATTAAGATGTATTATAGTTATTAAGTTTACCTTTTAAATCAAATAAATGAATTCTATATTATTCTATACGTAGTTTTAACTTACATCGCTAGTAATTTAAGTCATTATACGAGAGTGAAACTCCTATTAAAAACTGAGTGTTTCACAGGAGGTGCACCTGAACGGCGAATCAGAGTGCGACACTTCTTGCTGCACGAAGCCCGGGCCTCGCGGCGGGCACCAGCTAGTGGTGGACTCCACTACCGGGACTCTGTATCTCTTCGGAGGCTGGAACGGCACGGAAGACCTCGACGACTTGTGGTATGTTATCACAAGAATAAAATAAAAAAGGTTTTAGGTTAGATGCGACACCACATGCTGCACCAAGCCCGGGCCTCGCGGCGGGCACCAGCTAGTGGTGGACTCCACTACCGGCACTCTGTATCTCTTCGGAGGCTGGAACGGCACGGAAGACCTTGATGACTTGTGGTATAATAAATAAATAAATATCTTGGGACATCTTTTTTTTTTTTTTTTTATACCACGTCGGTGGCAAACAAGCATACGGCCCGCCTGATGGAAAGCAGTCACCGTAGCCTATGGGCGCTTGCAACCCCAGGGGTGTCACATGCGCGTTGCCGACCCAATAAGAACTTGTACACTCCTCTTTTGAAGAACCCCATACTGTAGTCCAACGGGAAAACCTCGGCAGGGAGCTCATTCCGCAGACGGACCGTCCGCGGGAGGAAGTTCCTCTGAAACCGCACGGTGCGCGACCATTTAGGTTGCAAGGTGTGAGGATGAGCGCCCAGTCGGTGGCGAGCGGTGCGATGATGAAAAGTGGACGTATACAAATAACCTAGTCCCACGGTAAGCTCAATAAAATTAAGGCTTGTGATGTGGGTACCAGGCGACGATATATATAATAGATAGATACATATAGGTACCATTTAAATACATGGACAGCCATGACCAAGGAACAAATATTTGTGATAAATAAATACACAAATAATGCCCTCGCCGGGATTCGAACCCAGAACCACTAGCTTCGTAGGCAGGGCACTACCAAATAGGCTACGGAGGTATGTAGCGTCACTATGTATGTTAGTTGTGAATTGGAGGATTAGATGGAACGTCACATGCATTAAGCCCGGTGATCGTGTTAGAAACCAACTAGCGGTGGACTCTACATCTCTTCGGAGGCTGGAACGGGTCGGATGACCTCGACGACTTGTTATCACAAGTCATACAATAGAACGGGTATAATTTCGTTCTTATGTCTTATAAATTCTTTGTTCATGAAGTAATTCAAGAATAGGCTACTTGACCCATTTTTAGAGTTTGTCTTATATTATTAATCAATATCTGATTAACGGAAAAAAAATATAAATGCATTTTTTCACGACCTAGAAAACCGCAAAATTATAACTTAAAATTTAAACTTTCGTTACCGCGCGAAAACGATACTAGCCATGTTAATGCTTAGATTATCTGTGGTGTGACGTCACTCAAACCGAGAACAAACATTTGACATGTCACTTATGTTATGTCAATGTAGAGGTGTGCGCCGGCATAGGAAACGTCGGCGGCGGCGCGCCGCAAAATTTCGTCGGCGTCAAGGCCACATTGTTCGCCTAGGTCGCGTTTTATAAAGTCACAATTTTGCTGTTTCCCTCTCTTTCTAGCCAATGTCTGCGTGCGTTAGAGAGGCAAATAGCGAAATTGTAAAATGTAACTTTATAAAACGCGACCCAGTACGCTCGTATGGATGAGAAGGTATTAAAAACCTAGATATAGTTTAGGACAAGTTTATTATTAAAAACTAAACTCGAAACAAAGTTATTTTATTGCATTTTATGCGGCAATTGTCATAATTATCGTGTTCGAAAATTATTTTATTAACTCGCACTGGGTCGAGTTGCAACATTTTGTCTACACATCTACAAATTCCCAATACTGCACATTCCCAATTGTACAGATTCCTGATACTACAGATAAGAGTTAATAATACAGATATTTTCAATACTATGCATTCCCGATTATATACAATCCCAATAACCAATAATACGGATTTCGAATGCTACAAATACCCAACACTATAGGTTCCCAATATTACGAATTCCCAATAGGTACTGCAGATTTCAAGTACTACAGATATACAACCTCTTTATAATACCATCATGTCCATCATCGCCCACACTGCTAGTCATACATCGGTGTATAATAGTGTATAATACACACGAAAATATTTTTTTTCATATCAAATCTATTGTTGCATCGCGCATGTCGGTATGTTTTGCTTTGTTTGACGTTATGGCAGACACTTAAATTAATAGAATAAGTTAATAGACAGTCATTAAACCTCCTATGGTGGCCTAACGTAGAGAATGAAAAAACATCCATCTTCATCATCAGCCTATCGCAGTCCACTGCTGGACATAGGCCTCCCCAATTTCACGCCACCGTTTTTGATCTTTGGCTGCTCGCATCCAGCTCTTGAGAGCTATCCCAAATCGTCGCTCGCCTTGCCTGAGGGTGTCCTACACTACGCTTGCCGAGACCCGGTCTCCACTCAAGAACTCGTTTACCCCAACAGTTGTCGGTTCTACGGCTAATATGGCCAGCCCACTGCCACTTCAGCTTGCTAATACGGTGGGCTATGTCGATCACTTTGGTTCTCTGCCGGATAACCTCATTTCTGATTCGATCTCGCAAAGAGACGCCAAGCATAGCCCTTTCCATAGCTCGCGGAGCGATCTTGAACTTGTGGACCAGCCGTACCGTCAGTGTCCACGTTTCAACTCCGTACGTCATCACGGATACGTAGGTTGCCCTGAAAGTTTCGGGAATCGGAAAAAATACGCATTTTAATGAAATAAAAGTACTTTTATTGTTTTTCAAAGTATTCTCCTTTGTGTTTAATACACTTTTTCATTCTCTGAAACCAGTTTTTAAAACAGTTATTGAAGTCTGAAGTGGGGGGTTGACAAAATGGCCATTTTATAAGCGTCGACTGCTTCTTCCGCGGTCTGAAAACGCTGACCACGCAACCGATTCTTTATTTTCGGGAAAGTAAAAAAATCGTTGGGACTTAGGTCGGGGCTGTACGGAGGATGGTCCAGTAATTCGACGTTTTCGCCCTTCAGATAGTCGTCTGTTTTCTGAGCGGTGTGAGGGCTGGCATTATCATGGTGTAGTATAATACGGCGGTTAGGGTTAGTTTTTCGCAGTTCAGCAAAAACAATCGGTAAACAAACGCCTATATACCAATCGGCATTGACAGTTCTTCGATCTTCAAGAGCGATAGTCGCCACGTGACCCGATTTGGAGACAAACGTGGCTACCATTTTTTTGATCGAGCTGCGAGAACGAACAACTTTTGTCGGCTTCGGTTCGTCTGCGTAAACCCAAACTCGAGATTGGTTTTTCGATTCAGGCTCATATGCGTAAATCCATGATTCGTCACCTGACACAATACTAAAAACGGCATTTGAGCTTCCTCCATTAAATCTTTTTAAAGTTTTGCGGCACCAATTGACACGTACCGTTTTCTGGTCGTCAGATAACAAGTGAGGAATCCACCGGGAAAATAACTTCCGCACGCCCAACTCTTGTTGAAAAATAACTTGTACCTGACTCATTCCAATGCCTAAAGTCTCCTGAATCTCCCGATATGTAACATGCCTATCTTCCTTTATCAGTTGGCGAACAACATCGATGTTTTGATCGGTAACGGCCGTTTTCGGTCGACCCTCACGTACGTCATCCGCAAGAGACACACGGCCACGTTGGAATTCCGAATACCACCTGTATATGGTCGTCTTTGAAGGTGCTTCACTACTAAAAGCAATAGTTAATCGGTCTCCACATTGTTGTTGTGTTAATCCACTTTTAAAGTCATAATAAATCATTGCTCTTAAACTTTCGCGGGACAGCTCCATTTTCACCAGCGACTCAACGACTTTAAAAAACAATTGAAAATCGGACATTGTTTTTTTTTTCTAAGTGGCCAGTGTTTTCGAATAATGAGACTATGCTTGTAAGAAAGAGGTATAACACATGTCAAATATACGTTCCTAAGTATTAAATTCCCGAAATTTTCAGGGCATCCTACGTAGGACGCACTCATTGAAGACTTTTGTCTTCAGACACTGTGGGATCGACTATGTGAAGAATATAATATAATGAAAAAAAAAACAAAGCTAATAATACCTAGGTATTATTATTCCAATTCCAATATTTTTAGGATTCCAATTCCAAGTCTACACATTCCCAGTACTACAGATTTACAAACATACAGAATCCCAATACATACTTTAATATTGCCATATTACGGTTTCCCATGTCTACAGATTTTCAATATTACTGATTCCTAACTCTACACATAGTACAGATTACCATGCCTACAAATTCCAATGTCGACAGATTCCATATTCTCTAGATATGATATAAACGTCTACTGATTCCCAACTGTAATGCTTTTATCTACCCAAATATCATAAACACTCAATAATGAGTTCAAAAACCGCAAATTATGACCACCATAATAACAAACTTTTTTGAACTGACACATTTCTTATCTGTGGCGATGTTATTATTTCAAAATAATATGCAATATTTCGATGTTATAATGATTTTAAACTTCGAACTCTAGATTGTCTCTGAATTTAAAAGAAAACTTGACAGTTGTCAGCTGCCAAATAAGTGTACGTTTGCCGCCTGCCGGGTATTGTTGCGAAACATTTTAAGTTTGTCGAGTTGAAATAAGTTTTGTGAGTAAATATGCGTGACCAAGACGATTTAGTAGACTCCATTTTCTCATTAATTTTAGTTTTGTTTTACTAATAATTATTGTTAGTGGCCCTGAACAACGCCGCAATGGCGGTCATAATATGCGGCTCCTGAACGCATCATAGAGTCCTTATGATATGTGAGTAGATAAAGCAGTGTATGCAACTGTACATAATTAGGCATTAAAACATTCATTATGTACAATTGCATAAACTACTATTTCAACACACTTGCTCGTAAGTCGTAATTATTCTTATTGAACCGCTTTTAGGCTTATAATCCAAGGATTATTTTATTATTGAAAATCTGTAGACATGGGCGCCGTGTGGTGACGGCAGTAAAAATACATTTGTCACCACCCTAACTCCTCCTGCGGGTGTCGTAAGAGTCGACTAAGGGATTGAAGTGTCACTTACCATTATTTAATAAAAGATTGTTGATGGGCAGCAGCGTCATCATAGTGGACACATTACTGCGATCGCCAATCCGCTTGCCCAGCGTGGCGATTATGGTCATTTACCTCCTAATGCGTCTATAGTTAATATAGTTAATAGGAGAGGCCTAAGTCCAGCAGTGGACTATCATAGGCTGATGATGATGATGATGATGAGACATGGGAAACCGTAATATGGCAATATTAAAGTATGTATTGGGATTCTGTATGTTTGTAAATCTGTAGTACCTACTGGGAATGTGTAGACTTGGAATTGGAATCCTGAAAATATTGGAATTGGAATAAAAGGTGCAATTGGGAACAATTCCGCCCGAGTAGTGTGTTTTTTTCGTAGGTACGTGTAAATCTCCTTTAGGCCTGAAAATCTGCAATCCAGAAGTGCTGCGCCTACAATCTTTTCGGTCAGAGGGAACCGCTTGTCGATTTTCGCAAGCATATTGTTGTTTATAATGTCAATTTGATCAGCGTGGCGCGTAATTTAAACGATTTTATTCCGCAATTTTTTTGTCGCGGCGTGAATTTTCAAAACCTCGGCGGCGGCGGCGGCGTGGGTCCCGCGGCGCGGCGCCGCCGCGCCGGCGTGGCGCACACCTCTATGTCAATGTCACAACAAAGCTACATGCCTACATGTCCATGGCGAATTTCACTCGTATAAGATTCGACATGAAGTTAGTTTAAGAGCCTATGACGTCACGTCATGGCCGACACCGTTTTCAGAGTACGAAATTAAAAAAAATAAAACAATTTTTTCAATAAAAAAATATGTACCCATCAAACACTTTTCATACACCGTAATCGAAAAATATTGATCTTTTCAATAAATACTACAGAAAATAATATTTTTTTGCACTAAATTTGATATGAGTCAAGTAGCCTATTCCATGTTGTTAATTAAATCAAATATTGAGTACTATATAAAAAGTGGAAAACGTATTAAAATATTGAGCTAATTTTAGGTTTTTATAAAAAAACCACTTCCGATCCCTGGCCCGATCATAAGGCTACTGAATGAATGATTTTTCTATACGAACAGGTCATACGACACGGAGGCGGAGCGATGGGCGCTCCTCTGCCGGCACAGCGGGCTCGAGAACGGGCCCTCGCCCCGCTCGTGCCACAAAATGGTGTTCGACCCCGTGCACAGACGGTTATATACGCTGGGGAGGTACCTCGATAACGCGCAGCGCGTGCCCTGCAATATGAATGTGAGTGAATTAACGACCTTATGTCATTGTTAATAAGGTAATATTAGTCACATGTAGGTACAAAGGCGTTGAGAACGAGCCCTAGATCCGTTTTTGTAACAAAATGGTGTTCGACCCCGTGCACACACGGTTATATACGCTGGGGAGGTATCTCGATAATGCGCAGCGCGTGCCCTGCAACATGAATGTGAGTGCGAATTATCGACCTTGGGCCCGTTTCACAAAAGCTTGTAACTTGTAATACAAGCGGAAGTCACTTTTATACACTATTAATCAGATAAGGACTTGCGCTTGTATAACAAGTTACAAGCTTTCGAAAAATAGATCCTATAGTATAGTAGTGCAGCTACAAGTGCCTACTTTAACGCCTCAATTTAATTCCAGAGCGACTTGTACATGTACGACGTCCCCACAAGCCAGTGGTCGCTAGTGATGGCCGACACAGCCGCGGCCGGAGGGCCTCGCCTCGTGTTCGACCACCAGATGTGCATCGACAGCGACGCGCGCACCGTCTACGTGTTCGGCGGTCGCGTGCTGCCACACAACACGTGAGTGCACCGCGACCAGTGGTCGCTAGTGACCAGTGGTCGCTAGTGATGGCCGACACAGCCGCGGCCGGAGGGCCTCGCCTCGTGTTCGACCACCAGATGTGCATCGACAGCGACGCGCGCACCGTCTACGTGTTCGGCGGCCGCGTGCTGCCACACAACACGTGAGTGCACCGCGACCAGTGGTCGCTAGTGACCAGTGGTCGCTAGTGATGGCCGACACAGCCGCGGCCGGAGGGCCTCGCCTCGTGTTCGACCACCAGATGTGCATCGACAGCGACGCGCGCACCGTCTACGTGTTCGGCGGCCGCGTGCTGCCACACAACACGTGAGTGCACCGCGACCAGTGGTCGCTAGTGACCAGTGGTCGCTAGTGATGGCCGACACAGCCGCGGCCGGAGGGCCTCGCCTCGTGTTCGACCACCAGATGTGCATCGACAGCGACGCGCGCACCGTCTACGTGTTCGGCGGCCGCGTGCTGCCACACAACACGTGAGTGCACCGCGACCAGTAGTCGCTAGTGACCAGTGCTGGCTACTTGTGCTAGACCACCCGACGTGATGTCTGAACAAGTCTAGTCCTCAGTGTGCTGTCGATGAACTGTGTATTTACTGGCTAGAAGTAAAAAAATCCTTGATCCTTGAAAAGATGGCCGCCATTTTAAATTTCTTTATCTGTGATCTAATCGTACTTGAAGGGGCTGCACCAATAAGAGTGAAAATGATTTTACGCTACCATATTGCACTTTGAAAAGTCTATGTGCTAAAGTTTTCCTGTCACAGATTAGTCATAAATTGGGAGCATTCCATAAAAACGTGTCATAAGCGACACTGTCTTTTCAATACCTTTGACAACCTAGTAAGTTGAGTTACGATGTAATAATAACATATCTAGGCTTTAAGCTGAGTAAGCTGGTGATGAGGCTTAGTAAGCTGAGTTACGATATAATAATAACATATCTAGGCTTTAAGATTGACAGTGTTTCCTAGCAGCTAGCATATTTTATTAGGGTTGCTACCATAGCGACACGTAAGCGACAAAAAGTAGATATTTTCATGGAATGCTCCATTGTGATGGTTTATGACCTGTCGTCGTTGTTTCAGGGAGGAAGCAGCGACGCCTCAGTACTCAGGCCTGTACGCGTACTACTTGAACACGAACACATGGCAGTTACTACTGGCCGACCGCCACTCGCTGCCCGCGCCGCAGCCGCGCGTGTCGCACTCTATGCTGTTTCATCCCGTAAGTGTGTCAGGGAGGAAGCAGCGACGCCTCAGTACTACTTGAACACGAACACATGGCAGTTACTACTGGTCGACCGCCACTCGCTGCCCGCGCCGCAGCCGCGCGTGTCGCACTCTATGCTGTTTCATCCCGTAAGTGTGTCAGGGAGGAAGCAGCGACGCCTCAGTACTACTTGAACACGAACACATGGCAGTTACTACTGGCCGACCGCCACTCGCTGCCCGCGCCGCAGCCGCGCGTGTCGCACTCTATGCTGTTTCATCCCGTAAGTGTTTCAGGGAGGAAGCAGCGACGCCTCAGTACTACTTGAACACGAACACATGGCAGTTACTACTGGCCGACCGCCACTCGCTGCCCGCGCCGCAGCCGCGCGTGTCGCACTCTATGCTGTTTCATCCCGTAAGTGTGTCAGGGAGGAAGCAGCGACGCCTCAGTACTACTTGAACACGAACACATGGCAGTTACTACTGGCCGACCGCCACTCGCTGCCCGCGCCGCAGCCGCGCGTGTCGCACTCTATGCTGTTTCATCCCGTAAGTGTGTCAGGGAGGAAGCAGCGACGCCTCAGTACTACTTGAACACGAACACATGGCAGTTACTACTGGCCGACCGCCACTCGCTGCCCGCGCCGCAGCCGCGCGTGTCGCACTCTATGCTGTTTCATCCCGTAAGTGTGTCAGGGAGGAAGCAGCGACGCCTCAGTACTACTTGAACACGAACACATGGCAGTTACTACTGGCCGACCGCCACTCGCTGCCCGCGCCGCAGCCGCGCGTGTCGCACTCTATGCTGTTTCATCCCGTAAGTGTTTCAGGGAGGAAGCAGCGACGCCTCAGTACTACTTGAACACGAACACATGGCAGTTACTACTGGCCGACCGCCACTCGCTGCCCGCGCCGCAGCCGCGCGTGTCGCACTCTATGCTGTTTCATCCCGTAAGTGTGTCAGGGAGGAAGCAGCGACGCCGATGCCCCAGTACAACATGGCAGCTGTTTCTGGCGGATCGACATTCGCGTGTCGCAATCCGCACTCTATGCTGCTTTACCCTGTAAGTTTCTACATTAGACAAGGTCCCGATAATTCTGTCTTTTACTCTCCTATTGCGAGATCGAATCAGAAATTATGAGATCCTCAGAAGAACGAATGTAACCGACATAGTCTGAAGAATCGCTAAGTTGAAATGGCAGTGGACTGGCCATATTGCCAGGAGAACAGGCTGTTGTTTCGGCGTGTTCTCGATGACTCACTAGACGGCGCAGCGTGGGACGGTCCTTAACAAGATGAAGTCCTTAACCCTTAGGTGCATATGATATCACACATTCTATTTCTGAAATGACTTATGTAAACAATCGATGCCAATTAGAACTCTATTGCTCAGTGTGACAGTCGCAATTGATTACTTATTTCGACATGTGTCATTTCGGTCGTATCGTTTTTGATACTGTATGCACCTAAGGGTTAAGAAGAAGAAGGAGCGACGACCTGATAAAGACCAATTGATCTTTGTGGTAGTGTGGGAGGCCTATGTCTCACAGTCTCGAACGCCATTCGGCTGTTGATGATGAAGACTCCCCTATTTTTACTGTATTGCTACAAGCAGCCAGTCTAAGCTCAATTTTATTTTCAGGTGCAGCGCAAACTATATATCTTCGCGGGCCAACGCAACAAAGAACACCTCCTCGACCTGTGGTGGTGGGATGTGGGTACAGGACAATGTGGAGCCCTGTGTAGCGGCGCCGCCGCCTGTCCCCCGCCCGCCGCCGGCTTCACGCAGCGTGCCACGCTCGACCCGGATACAGACGAGCTGTGTGTGCTGTCGGTCAGTATAGAACTACATACTATATATCTTCGCGGGCCAACGCAACAAGGAGCACCTCCTCGACCTGTGGTGGTGGGATGTGGGTACAGGACAATGTGGAGCCCTGTGTAGCGGCGCCGCCGCCTGTCCCCCGCCCGCCGCCGGCTTCACGCAGCGTGCCACGCTCGACCCGGATACAGACGAACTATGTGTGCTGTCGGTCAGTATAGAACTACAAACTATATATCTTCGCGGGCCAACGCAACAAAGAACACCTCCTCGACTTATAGTGGTGGGATGTGGGTACAGGACAATGTGGAGCCCTGTGTAGCGGCGCCGCCGCCTGTCCCCCGCCCGCCGCCGGCTTCACGCAGCGTGCCACGCTCGACCCGGATACAGACGAACTGTGTGTGCTGTCGGTCAGTATAGAACTGTTACAAACTATACACCGTGATTTCTAATAACCCGAAAGATTTTAACAGTGTGTTCCTGACCACATTTAGAAACTATAATGTCGTATAAACTTTTCTGGATATCGCCTAGTTTCAGAGTTATTACCAATTAAAAAAAACATATTTTCTAATTGTAACTCGGTACAAAAGGTCTTTTTAACGGCGTTGGTGTCATTATGGAGAATAGTCTCACTAACCTCATTAATAGATGTCGAACAGTGATAAATAAAACCTTTTAAAAATGAGGTTTTTGTAAAAAAAAACCTTAACACTCATTGTAAGTGCAAGTTTCATGAATAACTTTTACTTTTGATGTTAAAATACATTCAAAAATTCAATAACAATTGAAAAAAAAATAAAAAAAAAATTTTTTTTTTCGCCAAAAATGACAAAAGTCACATAATATTTTTTGTTTGTTTTTACATCAAAAATGCGTGGTTAAAATCTTTCGGGTTATTAGAGATCACGGTGTATATCTTCGCGGGCCAACGCAACAAGGAGCACCTCCTCGACCTGTGGTGGTGGGATGTCGGTACAGGACAATGTGGAGCCCTGTGTAGCGGCGCCGCCGCCTGTCCCCCGCCCGCCGCCGGCTTCACGCAGCGTGCCACGCTCGACCCGGATACAGACGAGCTGTGTGTGCTGTCGGTCAGTATAGAACTACAAACTATATATCTTCGCGGGCCAACGCAACAAGGAGCACCTCCTTGACTTATGGTGGTGGGATGTGGGTACAGGACAATGTGGAGCCCTGTGTAGCGGCGCCGCCGCCTGTCCCCCGCCCGCCGCCGGCTTCACGCAGCGTGCCACGCTCGACCCGGATACAGACGAACTGTGTGTGCTGTCGGTCAGTATAGAACTACAAACTATATATCTTCGCGGGCCAACGCAACAAGGAGCACCTCCTCGACCTGTGGTGGTGGGATGTCGGTACAGGACAATGTGGAGCCCTGTGTAGCGGCGCCGCCGCCTGTCCCCCGCCCGCCGCCGGCTTCACGCAGCGTGCCACGCTCGACCCGGATACAGACGAGCTGTGTGTGCTGTCGGTCAGTATAGAACTACAAACTATATATCTTCGCGGGCCAACGCAACAAGGAGCACCTCCTCGACCTGTGGTGGTGGGATGTGGGTACAGGACAATGTGGAGCCCTGTGTAGCGGCGCCGCCGCCTGTCCCCCGCCCGCCGCCGGCTTCACGCAGCGTGCCACGCTCGACCCGGATACAGACGAACTATGTGTGCTGTCGGTCAGTATAGAACTACAAACTATATATCTTCGCGGGCCAACGCAACAAAGAACACCTCCTCGACTTATAGTGGTGGGATGTGGGTACAGGACAATGTGGAGCCCTGTGTAGCGGCGCCGCCGCCTGTCCCCCGCCCGCCGCCGGCTTCACGCAGCGTGCCACGCTCGACCCGGATACAGACGAACTGTGTGTGCTGTCGGTCAGTATAGAACTGTTACAAACTATACACCGTGATTTCTAATAACCCGAAAGATTTTAACAGTGTGTTCCTGACCACATTTAGAAACTATAATGTCGTATAAACTTTTCTGGATATCGCCTAGTTTCAGAGTTATTACCAATTAAAAAAAACATATTTTCTAATTGTAACTCGGTACAAAAGGTCTTTTTAACGGCGTTGGTGTCATTATGGAGAATAGTCTCACTAACCTCATTAATAGATGTCGAACAGTGATAAATAAAACCTTTTAAAAATGAGGTTTTTGTAAAAAAAAACCTTAACACTCATTGTAAGTGCAAGTTTCATGAATAACTTTTACTTTTGATGTTAAAATACATTCAAAAATTCAATAACAATTGAAAAAAAAATAAAAAAAAAATTTTTTTTTTCGCCAAAAATGACAAAAGTCACATAATATTTTTTGTTTGTTTTTACATCAAAAATGCGTGGTTAAAATCTTTCGGGTTATTAGAGATCACGGTGTATATCTTCGCGGGCCAACGCAACAAGGAGCACCTCCTCGACCTGTGGTGGTGGGATGTCGGTACAGGACAATGTGGAGCCCTGTGTAGCGGCGCCGCCGCCTGTCCCCCGCCCGCCGCCGGCTTCACGCAGCGTGCCACGCTCGACCCGGATACAGACGAGCTGTGTGTGCTGTCGGTCAGTATAGAACTACAAACTATATATCTTCGCGGGCCAACGCAACAAGGAGCACCTCCTTGACTTATGGTGGTGGGATGTGGGTACAGGACAATGTGGAGCCCTGTGTAGCGGCGCCGCCGCCTGTCCCCCGCCCGCCGCCGGCTTCACGCAGCGTGCCACGCTCGACCCGGATACAGACGAACTGTGTGTGCTGTCGGTCAGTATAGAACTACAAACTATATATCTTCGCGGGCCAACGCAACAAGGAGCACCTCCTCGACCTGTGGTGGTGGGATGTCGGTACAGGACAATGTGGAGCCCTGTGTAGCGGCGCCGCCGCCTGTCCCCCGCCCGCCGCCGGCTTCACGCAGCGTGCCACGCTCGACCCGGATACAGACGAACTGTGTGTGCTGTCGGTCAGTATAGAACTACAAACTATATATCTTCGCGGGCCAACGCAACAAGGAACACCTCCTTGACTTGTGGTGGTGGGATGTCGGTACAGGACAATGTGGAGCCCTGTGTAGCGGCGCCGCCGCCTGTCCCCCGCCCGCCGCCGGCTTCACGCAGCGCGCCACGCTCGACCCGGATACAGACGAACTGTGTGTGCTGTCGGTCAGTATAGAACTGCTACAAATACAGACGTTTTGGCCTTGTTGTAAACCATGTACAGGTGCACAGTGGAACGACTTCATACTAAAGACGTGACATTCACTTATGATACTAACTATGCTCACTGATGAATATTATATGATTTTTCATAATAAGGTATCATGAAATGTCAGGTTTAGCTTTTTAATGGTTTATTATTGCATTGCAATGATCATAAAAATGGAACCTAATTTCGACTTTACAGTTGGACTTTCTGAAGCGTTATGTTTGTGAACTAAATTGCGAAGTATTAATAACGTTATTTATGTATGTTTTTTATCCGATACAGTATTTTACTATTTTATTACGTATTTCAAATATTAAAAACCGAAAAAAGTAAGTATTTTACACATGAGGGATACTTCAAGGGGCGGAGTCCGCTCGTAACCTATTTTTAAGGATTTAGAAAAAACGCCACCGTTTCTCCGGGTAGTGTTGTATATATTCTGAAAGCTTAACTTTTTCTTATTACTTCCCGATAAATTTTATGGCCGCCTATAACCACCTTTTAAAATAAATTACGAAAATGTATTTGATTTATTAACGCCTGCAAACATGAGTATAGCAACTATGCAACGATTCGCAATTCTACAAAATATGGTAAGGATAATTATAATTTTGACTCCTTGACGACGCCGACGTCCTCCGTCAATCAAATCGCTATCGTGCAACGCAATATATTATAATTATTATTTCAAAATGAAGTGGCAGTGTATAAAAACAAATAGGTATTTATACAATTTGATAAAAGACTATATTTTTAAAAAGCGTCAAGTGGTTATTGATAAAATATTAGATTCACATTTTCAAGATGTACCTCCTACCCTGAAACCGTAAGTACCCACATACTTATAATATCTAAATCTATATCAATATTATAAATGCCAAAGTAGGTGTTCTTGTTTGCGTGCCTATAATAAGTACCTACGAATTTAATAAGTATTTTGATAATATAATAAGAGCCTTACAAGTAAGTTTATGTTTTTAGGGTTCTGTAAACAAATAATAAAAACGGGACCCTATTACTGAGACTTCGCTTTCCGTCTGACGACGATCAGGCTGTATCTGTATCTTATTTTTAATTAAAATCTTTTTCCCATAGATCTGTTTCGAAAAAAATTGCAAAAATTGTTGACACAGCCAAAGTGAAGAAAAAACTGTGCCACTATAATGAACAAAAGTTTTTGGATACACACAAGGATTGGCTGGACAGAAAAATTGAATGGCCTAATGTCGAACCTAAGGGTAGGTCTTCTGTAGAAGAGCAAAAGGCGCCAAACAAACAATTTGAAGAATTAAGTGACCGGCAAAAAGTTCGACGAACTCAACCACTGCAAATGATACCACCCGAGGAAATAAGTTACGTTGCGTCAAAACATCTCAAAGACCCTGATGCTAAATTTATATATGCTTTTATTCAGGACCATCCCAATCATCACAAGTCTGTTCGAAATTATTGTGACTCGTTGTTGAAAAATAAACCTAAAAGCATTGGAAAGGATGACGCATTAGAGCTTTACATCAACACAAATCTTACAAAAGAATCTTATAAACAAATAAGACTGAAAGCTAATGAAATAGTTCCTGATTTATTTCCCAGTTACTATCAACTACACCAAGCAAAACAAGAATGCTACTTGCCGGATGATAAGATAACGATCTCTGAAGTGCACGCTAAAGTTGAGTTACAGGAACTGTTGAACAAAACTGTATCAAGAATTTCCGAACATATTGCTTTGGATACTAATCAAAATTTGAATTTGACTTTAGTCTCTAAATGGGGATGCGATGGTGCTTCAGGCCAATCACGATATAAACAAAAATTTTCTGACGGAACTTCCGACGATTCCTCGATATTCACGTGTAGCTTGGTGCCCCTTAAATTATTTGACGAAAATACTGGTACTGTCTTTTGGGAAAGTCCTTCACCATCATCATGCCGATTTTGTCGTCCAATTTCATTTCGTTTTGCTAAAGAAAGTAAAGGTCTAACTACGCGATCAGTAAACGAAATTAACCAAGAAATCGAACAATTACTCCCATTCCATTTGAAAAACGCAACTGTAAATTACAAATTAATGTTTACTATGGTGGATACAAAAATTTGTAATGATTTAACAGACACAAAATCAGCCATGAGATGTTTTATTTGCAAGGCAACCCCAAAAATTATGAATGAACTCGATAAAATAGACCAAATGAAAGTTAACTCAGAGTACTATTGTTTTGGTATATCACCCCTTCATGCATGGATTCGAAGCTTCGAATGTTTTCTCCACATATCTTATAAGCAAAATTTAGCAGTTTGGCGCGCTCAAGGAGATGATAAATTAAAAGTGGCACAGCGAAAACAAGAGATCCAACAAAAGTTTAGGGAAAAGTTAGGTCTCCTCGTTGATATTGTTAAACAAGGAGCTGGAAACACCAATGACGGAAACACTGCGCGAAGTTTTTTCAGAAACTATAATGTTAGTGCTGAAATTACAGGACTTGATCCAGAACTGTTAAAGAGGTTTTGCGTCATTCTAGAACTTTTGTCTTGCTCACGGATTCAAATTGACGAGCAAAAGTTCAAGAAATATATAAGAAAAACTGCAAAATTATATACAAATAAGTATAAATGGTATCGCATGCCCGTCACCGTTCACAAAATCCTAATCCATGGAGCAGATATTGTAAAATATAACTCTCTGGTACCTATTGGCATGCTGTCAGAAGAGGCACAGGAGACTAACCATAAAATTATAAGGTATGTGAGACTCCATCATACGCGGAAGATCTCCAGGAAGCATAGTAACATGGATCTTATTCACGAGTTACTGTTAAGGTCCGATCCATTGCTATCCAGTAAACTACAGCGCAATGTAAAAATAACTTTGCATACAGAAGCCAAAAACCTCATCAAGTCAGCGGATTGCAATTGCGAATTTCAGTTTGTAGATTTTTAAAATGTAAATATGATTTGTATATAGATATTGATTATTTGTAGATTTATAAATGTAAATAAGATTTGTATATACCTATTGAATCATCGCAGTTTCATTAATCTTCCTGTCGATTACGTTACAGACGTTTATGGATTATTTAACATTTATTTGGTACTGAAAACAAACATAAAAACACTTAATTTAACTAAAAAGATGTTAATTTAATCATAACATTCGTATCTTTTTAATTAAACGCCTGATAATAATCGATGAGCAATGTCACAACCACACCGCCAAACAGTAATTTAAACAGCTGTGAGGCACTCGATACTGAGACACTGAACGTGTCTTATTTAAAAAAGTATATATTATTTTTAAATTTTTTGTACACCAATATGATCATAAAAGACATTTCGCTAAATTAACTAAAAAAAACAAATTTTCTAGAAAAATAATTTATTTGTATTTTTTTCGATATGTTCTCGATATAATTTTCTTAATATATAAACATTTTTCTATCATCAATCTATTGATGAGTGTGCACGCCAATTTTCGCTGCTGAAAGTTAACACAATCGAAAGTTATAGTCAAATTACGAACATAAGGTACTCATGTCAGGCTAAATGTATAGAGTCGTTCCACTGTGAGGTGTAGTGAGAAATTACTTGCCTTCGGAAACGTTCGTAAACACATGCTGTTTCAGGCAGTGTCACCGAGTCTGACTGAAGTAGCATGACAGCTATTACTGTCAGTCTCAGTGAGATAGACTGAAACAGCATGACGTTGACGAACGTTTCCGAAGGCAAGTCATTTCTCACTACATCTGTAGCCAGCTGTACAGTAGGTATACAGGGTGTAAAGGTTTGTTACAATGTATTTTACACACTGTATAAATAGATGCGGCTGAATGCACCACACACACTAAGATATAGTATTAACGACCCATTAACCCATGGGTAATGATAATGAACCTTTACAGAAAGTAAGCTACGCTCCCTATTGCAACGTGTAACCTTCATCGTATGGAACTAAATTACTATATGTATAAGGAAACCCTTTCTATTAAATAAAGGTCATTCTACCACGAACCACTTTGAGTATCATTGCTGCTCCCGTAACGTCAGTCACTTCACAGCCGCGCTCCTACCTCGCTTCTGCCAAGGTCATTGCAGAAACGGTGGTTGTCAGCCGTCTGGCGCAAGCTTTAGTCACTGCTGTTATGAAGTATTTCACTTACAACTTTTGTTCCAACCCTCACTACCAATCGCAACCATACGAGCCCCGATGCAGTGGAGTTCGTCTAGTTCGAAACAATTTTTACAAATTTTTGAATATTTTAAAAATGATCACATTATGCTAATGATAAATTGTATGAACGTTAGTCATGGTTAATGTACAGTCACCACATGGGAATGTTGAGCCACTTGGCAATGAATGCAATTTGGTCGTGTAATATTATGGGTTCGGTATTTTTCGTTAGTAGGCACGATCGCGACATGACCGATGTTCCCCGATGATATGTCAGTCAAATACGAATCCTTGTTGCGTCAAAATTTCAGTGTGTCAAAACTAGTTGAAATAATAAAAATTTCTTCGTCAACGAGAATTAAGGATTAGTCATCGGCCATTATTAGACGCTAGATGTCGTTGTTCCTAGAGGAAACTGGATAACGACATTTCTTCATAGATTTGTCTAAAACCGTTTAGTAATTTATTCGTATTTGCTTCAAATCGGAAGCCATGATTTATCTGATATTAATAGGCGAGGTATTTTTCCATTCATATTTATATAAATAGGCATGTTATGTTATCGAGCAATTTTAAATTATTTTTTTCATTGACAGAGACAAATGCTATTGCTGTCTTTAATTCGTTACAGCTCAGTTGACTTTAGTTGAAATCAGTTGACTTTAGTTGAAAACTTATGTAATGTAACCTTTGTAGAAATATGGTAGGTAACCTTTGACAATCTACCCATAATCCTATGATCTGTCAGTAGCCATAAAAATTTATAATAGAAACTTGATAGTTTCTGACTAAAATTCTAACTTTGAAAAAATACCTGTCAGTGACAGCCGTTAAAAGGAAAGTTAACGAAATTTCCATCAGGGCTCTGAAGTTAGATTGACGTCTCCAGGTCTAAAGCGGATGTTATAACGTAACTATAGTAACGTCAGCTTCCGGAAAAATAGCGAACAGTCATTGGTTAAACATTTTTGTTATTACGTAACCATGGTAATGTCACCTTCTGAAGAAAACGCGAGCGGTCATTGGCTAACCGTAGCAACGACCGCCCCATTGGTCAGCAGAGTTCGGCCGAAGTCGTGATATCAGCCTCATAAGAGTTCGGAACCCGATTTGTATTATTCGACCAAGTTGCGAACAGTGGCAAGTGGCTCAACAATCCCGTGTGGTGACTGTACTACATTTCAAGAGACACAACAATCTGAAGTACGCTTTTGTTGTTTAATAAATCGATTTTAACAAACCAGTGTCTAAATTATATTTTCGTTCACCACCGTAATTCCGCGCTTATAAGCTTGACGCAAAATTCGCAGTGCATCAGGTGTACCATGTCGTCTTTAATATTAATGGCGTTCTTTACATTCATTGATTATTTACAAAATTAAAAATTGTGGAAAAAATATAAAAAAATACCTCTCGTAAAATAGTTTTTTTTTTAAATTCTGATTTATTAAATCCAAATATTTTATACTCAAAGAAACTACTTTAGTACTACTATTGAATAGTGAAGGTTTTGTCTCTAAACCTTTTCCCCCGGATGAACGGGATAATCTCGAAAAACTGTCTAACTGGACGAGAACATATGCATCGGGGCTCGTAATGCTGATTCTCCTTTTTGTTACAGGGCATGAGCAAAGAAAAGGACAAACGCGTGTACAATACGCTCTGGGTGTTCTCGCTCCGCCGCCTGACGTGGACGTGCGTGTACCGCAACGACAGCGTGGCGCCGCGCGAGCCCCGGCCGCGGTTCGCGCACCAGCTGGTCTACGACCCCTGGCGGAAGGTCGGTCACTAGTGTCACGTGACAGGGCTCCACCACAGACAAGGACAAGTGCGTGTACCGCAACGACAGCGTGGCGCCGCGCGAGCCCCGGCCGCGGTTCGCGCACCAGCTGGTCTACGACCCCTGGCGGAAGGTCGGTCACTAGTGTCACGTGACAGGGCTCCACCACAGAGAAGGACAAGTGCGTGTACCGCAACGACAGCGTGGCGCCGCGCGAGCCCCGGCCGCGGTTCGCGCACCAGCTGGTCTACGACCCCTGGCGGAAGGTCGGTCACTAGTGTCACGTGACAGGGCTCCACCACAGAGGACAAGTGCGTGTACCGCAACGACAGCGTGGCGCCGCGCGAGCCCCGGCCGCGGTTCGCGCACCAGCTGGTCTACGACCCCTGGCGGAAGGTCGGTCACTAGTGTCACGTGACAGGGCTCCACCACAGAGAAGGACAAGTGCGTGTACCGCAACGACAGCGTGGCGCCGCGCGAGCCCCGGCCGCGGTTCGCGCACCAGCTGGTCTACGACCCCTGGCGGAAGGTCGGTCACTAGTGTCACGTGACAGGGCTCCACCACAGAGAAGGACAAGTGCGTGTACCGCAACGATAGTAGAATCTAAAAAAAAATATGGCTAACTTTCCATAGTATTTCACGGCTTTGACACATATCGTGAGACACGCTGGCAGATGTATTTTTACGTTAATATCAATAATTTTAACTAAAAATTTATGCGAACTAAAGTTGGTGGTAAAACGAAGATCCATGATTGTATTCTAACAGTACGTCATTATGAAATAGTGCAAGCTTTTAGGTTTGTCTACACTTTTTTTGGATTCTTCTTCTTTTTTTTTTTTTGGCGGGTAGATGTCCAAAAGGTCACAAGTCACTTTTGTTTACTGTGCTTTAATAAAAATAAAATAAATAAAATTACATATAAAATCAACTTAAACAATTCTGAGAAGTGAACAATTATTCCCTGGGAGTGTGGGGAAATATTATATTTTTATATGGAGTGAAGAATTGCACTCACCTGCCTTTTGACCTTTACACCCTTCACTGAACTGTCACTTGAAAATTCAAACACTGTCTACCATGGAGGCGCTCAACCAGATTATGGAGTCACAGAAGACATTGGAGTCCACCTTCAACAAGCGATTTATGGAGCTTGATGTAGCACTGCAGGCGGCATCTCCACAGGGACATCCCACCATCGCCAGTCTCAGTAAAGAAGTGGCCGGCTTTAAGGCACAAATGTTGGCGATGCTGCATCTGGTGAGGCAACAGATCCTGAGTGTCAGTAATGCTGTGGACACCATGGAGATGAGGCATAGGAGAAAATTTTTACTTTTTGATGGTGTAGTTGAAGCCACAAATGAGGATGTTGTGAACTCCATTATCACAGTATGTAGCCATAATCTGAGTCTCCCTGATATAACCCGAGACTCAATATCTGTTTGTCATCGACTTGGTGCTCGAACTGATGGCCGCCCTAGATCTGTCCTTGTTCGCTTTACAGACCAGAAACTCAAGAACACTATATGGAGAAAGAAGACTGCACTGAAGGGTTCCTCGGTTGTCATTTCTGAGTTCCTGACAAGACAGAGGCGGGCTGTATTCATAGCAGCTAGGAATCACTTTGGCATGCGCAATGTGTGGAGCCTCGACGGTAATATTTATATTAAAACGGCAGACGGCAAGAAGGAACGCATAACGACCACGGAACAGCTTGACAATTTGTCGTCGCAGCATGCTCCAGTCTCCACAGCCAAGCCGGCATCGGCGGCAAAGCCTGTCGCGACTTCAACCCAGGCGGCCCGAGGCGCTCCTGCGCCTACCACACTTGCACCCGAGCCTGCGCCGGCGCCCGCTCCCTCTAAACCTGGTAAGGGAGAACCAGCTGGTGCCGCCAAGAGGCATAATCGTGCAACTTAAGTTGGGATTTGTTCGCCGTTTCTGCTTGTATATTGTTGCTAGTACGTAGAACTAATTGCTTTTACACAATATTGGTTTCGTTGGTTTTAATTTCATTCTACCTTTAACATTGTTTTATATTTTGTAACTGATTTTATTTTCTACCTTGCTTTCTTTAATATTGCGATGACATTTTCTGTGTATAATATAATGTTTACTTCACTCAGGTGCCAAACGTCAGCTGTCATTGCGTTTTGTATTTGCATCGGTTACTTTTATGTCGTTCAGCGTAATAAGTAATATTCTGTTTTCTTATTAGCTTTTTAGTTTCGTATATATATTTTTTTTATATGTCACTATGATATTATGTTTTTTTTTATGCCTGTGTTTTGTTTTTTTTTTTGTAATCAATATTTTGGTGTAAACGGTCAATCGGCGGGATAACTGAAACTTGTAGGTAGTTGTTCTGTCACGGCGTATATTTTTGCGCCTTGTTTGCATATTTATTCATAGTTATACAATCTTATAATTATATTATTTATATTTGTACCCTTTTGTATAGGTTTTGATGTCCGAGGATGAATCTTTTCATTCTGCCTGTGATTTGTCTTCCTCTTCTTCTTTTTCTTTTCACAGTTTAGCAACCGACGAGCCTGATACGCTCGGTGACTTTATCACCCGTAATTTCCAACATGAACACAAACTTTTAAATATTTGTCACATCAATGCTCAAAGCATCCCTTGCCACTTTAACGAATTGCTTGACACCTTTTCTACTTCGAACGTTCACGCAATCTTGGTTTCCGAAACTTGGCTGAAGCCTAGTTTAGCTTCCACGTTATACAGGTTGCCCGGCTATATTTTACTAAGGAACGATCGAGTAGGCAGGGGAGGCGGAGGTGTCGCCATATATTTGCGCAGCGACCTACCCTACAAAATTATTTCTTCTTCGCCTTCAATTTACTCTGAGTCTATGGAGCACTTATTCATTGAAGTAAATATTAAAGGGGTAAATGCAGCCCTTGGGGTTGTCTACTGTCCTCCTAGCATCGATTATTTTGCAGATTTTGAAACAGCAATTCTTCCACTTAGTATCGAGTACACACATCTCATAATCATGGGGGATTTTAACACAGATATATTGAAAGACAATCTTAGGTCACGCAAATTAAAGATAGTTACCGAGTCTGCAGATTTAAATATCCTTCCGTTGCAACCTACTCACCACAACACTGACACGGCGGATTCCTGGTTGGATCTTATTCTTGCCGCGTCCGTTTGTCATGTAGACAAAGTTGGGCAATATCCTGCACCAGGTTTCTCACGTCACGATCTGATTTTTGTTATGTATCGTATCCGTCCGCCTAAGGCACTACCATCTTTTGTGCAGATACGGAGCTTCGCGAGACTGGACACGGACGCATTACGACGTAACGCGTGCTCTCACGATTGGTCGCCTGTTTTAACGCCGTCGTCAGTAAACGAGGCGGTAGCTGAGTTGAACGCGGCGGTTTTAAAACTGTACGACAAGCACGCGCCTTTACGGAATGTCAAGTTAAAACGCCCGCCTGCACCATGGATGACTAGAGCCGTTCGAATGGCGATGACAAGACGGGATCGAGCGTTTCGCAAATTTAAACGCGATCGCTGTAGTGAAAACTGGGCGTCATTTAAGGTTGCGAGAAACCGGTGTAATCAGATGGTGAGAGTTGCCAAACGTAAATATATATTTGAGAATATTGCCTCCTCTTCTCCAGCTAATACATGGAAGTTTCTTAAAACTTTGGGTATTGGTAAATCCTCCAATAGTCTAAATTTCCCTTCTTCTGTCTCCTTAAGTGACCTAAATTCCCACTTCGCTAAGTCTTCTTTATTGGACCCGGTAATTACTGCTGAAAGCATAGCGTATATCAATGCCCTGCCCTCTCCTTCAAAAACACGATTTTCTCTCAGTCCTGCCACTGTTGACGAGGTCCGGAAGGTGATTTTGGCGATTAAATCTAATGCAGCTGGTCATGACAAAATCAGTCGGTTAATGATTGTTAACATCCTGGAATGCATCTTACCTATTGTCACACATATTATTAACCTGTCGTTGTGTTCCGGTGTTTTTCCAGGATTGTGGCGAAATGCCTACGTCATTCCACTACCGAAGGTCTCAAACCCTAACCTACCTAAAGATTTTCGCCCTATCTCCATACTACCGTTTCTATCCAAGGTATTAGAGGCGGTTGTGCACAAGAAACTGTCAGATCATGTCTTTGGTAACCATCTTCTTTCTCCCGTTCAATCAGGTTTTCGCTCTGGCCACAGCACGACAACTGCGTTACTGAAGGTTATCGAGGATGTGAGACAAGGCATGGAGTCCTCTAAGCTGACGGTGCTTGTCCTAATTGACTTCTCGAACGCATTCAACGCCGTAAATCATGAGCTTTTACTTGCTACCTTAAGATACCTTAATATCTCGTCAACAGCGGCTGAGTGGTTCTCTTCATATCTGCAAAATCGCCACCAGGCAATTCGTGCTGATAAAATATTTCTGAATGGTGTGAACTTTTCTCCGGTGTGCCACAGGGTGGCATTCTGTCTCCTCTTCTTTTTTCAGTATTTATAAATTTAATTACAAGTGTTATTGGCTGCTCTCACCATCTTTACGCCGACGACCTGCAACTTTACACCCAAGCGAGTCCAGATAGGTTGGAACATGCAATCCGGCAAGTTAATGATGACCTGGGCAAGATTTCCGAGTGGTCTCGTAGTTTCGGTATATCCGTTAACCCTAGCAAATGCCAGGCCATAATACTGGGCAGCTCACGTCTACTGCCATCATTAGATTCTTGCTTATGCCCGATTGTGTTCGAGAACAATATAGTGCCATTTACGTCCGAGGTGAAAAACCTTGGTCTAATAATAGATAGCAGCCTGACTTGGATTCCGCAGGTGTCAGACGTTTGTCGTAAAGTTACCAACATGCTGCGGTCTTTCTATCGGTTTAAAAATTTTCTTCCTGTTAGCACGAAGGTGCTTCTCATTCAGTCGCTGGTGTTGCCCGTCATTGATTATGGGGATGTGTGTTACTCGAATATTACTCAAGAGTTGCTTAATAAACTAGATAGGCATCTTAATAATTGCATTAGGTTTATTTTTGGGCTCCGTAAATACGACCATATATCCTCCTATCGTCGTAAACTGAATTGGCTTCCCATCCGTGAACGTAGATCTCTCAGAATGCTTTGCACCCTCCATACTATATTATTCGACCCGGCTGCTCCCGGTTATCTTAAATCTAAATTTCTTTTTGTAGAACCTCGCCCTGGTTGCGAGTTACGCGCTTCCCGTAGTCATAAACTATCTGCTATTTTTCACCGCACTGGTTTTATGTCCAACTCCTTCGCCATTCAGGCAACTCGTCTTTGGAACGATCTCCCTCTGCCCCTAAGGCAAGCACAGAGCAAATTCTCCTTCAAACGCAAGTTACGTAAATACCTTTCCAACAAGCTCAGTGATAGATGATCTGTATATTCGTTACTTATACTTGGGTACTTTATTTATTTATCTATGTATGTATATGTAGGTTTATTTATATTTATATGTGTATGTGTATTTGTTAAACCAATGTAGTAGTGTTGATTTGTGTTTCTTATTTCTTTTCAATGTTGACAATCCTGCACCTAATACAAGTTTCTGTTTGGACCAATGGTTGACTGGTAGAGAATGTCATAAGGCATTAAGTCCGCCATTTGTACTTTTTTCATTGATTGTGCAATAAAGCTTAAATAAATAATAAATAAATAATTCTACTGATGAATGATATACAACACGGTATGGGTATTCTCGCTTTGCCGCCTGACGTGGACGTGCAAGCGTGAAAAACTGTACAAGCTATGGGTAGAGAAATTTGAATGTCAAATTCATCACATCGACAGACCATTTTCGTCTACTGCTGGACATAGGACTCTCCTATTACTCATGCGTAGGCACATTAGGAGGTAAATGCCAAATCGCCTCACTGGACAAGAGGGTTAGCGATCGCAGTATGATATGACGCTGCTGCACATCATCAGTCTTCTATCAAAGAATGGTCAGTAGCATTTTAATCCCTCAGACAACACCCACGGGAAGAGTTGGGGTGGTGACAAATGTGCCCTTACTTAACGCAGTAAGCGTTAAGTTATTTAGGCCAAAAGGTAAGTACACCACTCTCACGCACGACAGGAATGTGAGCGGAATCACAATAAAATCCTATTATAATTCTTGGAGCTCACAGACTACTTAGTTGATTGACGATCCTGCGCCTTCCGCATCCAGCGGACCATTCGTTTATTTATTGTATAGAAATATGAAATTCACAGCAGAAAATTTGTTATTTCAATTTTGTGTATCGTTCTTTTATATGCATTGGCCCCACCATACGTGTAGGCGTTTTCGCCACCATTCAACACAATTCCCTCATTCCAGATCCACTACTTATTCGGCGGTAATCCCGGCAACCAGAACAGCCTCCGCCTGCGACTCGACGACCTCTGGGCGCTCCAGCTGAAGCGACCGTCCATAGAGAAAGTCGCCAGAGAGGCCAAATTGGCACTCAGGGAGGCCTGCTTTAGAGAGCTGGCAGCGACGCCGGGCAGAGACACTATGGCGTTGAAGTATCTGAGGACAGAATTGCATGACGTGTTGGATCATAGCGATCCGAAGGAGGTTAGTCTTGTGTCTAAATTGTAAGGGTTTTGTATTAATATAGTCTCTAGAGATTACACTATGGGAAGCTTGCTTTAGAGAGCTGGCAGCGACGCCGGGAAGAGACACTATGGCGTTGAAGTATCTGAGGACAGAATTGCATGACGTGTTGGATCATAATGATCCGAAGGAGGTTAGTCTTGTGTCTAAATTGTAAGGGTTTTGCATAAATATAGTCTCTAGAGATTGCACTATGGGAAGCCTGCTTTAGAGAGCTGGCAGCGACGCCGGGAAGAGACACTATGGCGTTGAAGTATCTGAGGACAGAATTGCATGATGTGTTGGATCATAATGATGCGAAGGAGGTTAGTTTTGTGTCTAAATTGTTAAGGGTTTTGTATTAATATAGTCTCTAGAGATTACACTATGGGAAGCTTGCTTTAGAGAGCTGGCAGCGATGCCGGGAAGAGACACTATGGCGTTGAAGTATCTGAGGACAGAGCTGCATGATGTATTGGATCATAGCGATCTGAAGGAGGTTAGTCTTGTGTCTAGATTGTTAAGGGTTTTGCACTATAGTCTCTAGAGATTGCACTATGGGAAGCTTACTTTAGAGAGCTGGCAGCGACGCCGGGCAGAGACATTATGGCGTTGAAGTATCTGAGGACAGAATTGCATGACGTGTTGGATCATAGTGATCCGAAGGAGGTTAGTCTTGTGTCTCTAGAGATTGCACTATGGGAAGCTTGCTTTAGAGAGCTGGCAGCGACGCCGGGCAGAGACATTATGGCGTTGAAGTATCTGAGGACAGAATTGCATGACGTGTTGGATCATAATGATCCGAAGGAGGTTAGTCTTGTGTCTAAATTGTTAAGGGTTTTCCATTAATATAGTGCGCCTAACGAGATTAAAGTTTTTCAAGCTTGCATTAGAGAACTGGCAAAGCTGGACAAAGCGCCAGATGTATAGGGTCACAAACTTAAACTTTTAAGTTTTATTCAATTAAGGTGTAATTGGCGTGACAGATATGTTGCTTAAAAATGCCGTAGTGTGTGCCGTTTTGAACCGGTGACTGTGATACGTTATATTGTCGAGCGAATAGGTTCAATAATGCGGCCCGAGGCAAACGTGTCTACACAAGAACTAGACCCAGCTGTTCGTTCAATTGGGGATACCCCCATTTCCCAGAATTTCATTTGCCATAATTTTATTTGCCATCCTATTCAACACACATAATATTGTTTCTCATAACATCTTATGCCATACTTATTGTTTACTATATTAATCATTTGCCAGAAACTTTGTTTCCCATAAAGTCAATTTTCATAATGTCATTTGTCAGAATCATCGAAATCCGTAATTATCACATGCCACAACATCGTTTGTCATCCAAATTAGCTACCAGAAAAGACAATTTCCATAATGTTTTTTGTCAGAATCATCGGAATCCGTAAATATTACATGCCATAACATAACTTGTCATCCAAATAACCCTCCACAAAGTGAAACTAGTATTAAAAAGTAGGTTAGGTTAGTATTCTGGGTGCCTGTGGTGTCGCATAACGTCGTCCTAAATTTTTTGGCCGAGAATATTTGTCATAATGTTAAATGGCATCCTACTCGTTTAGCCTACTTAATTTTGTGCATACACAGTGCTAGGTTAATGGTTTAAAAATATGTTCAAGTAATAAGCTAGGGCAAAACCAACTTGGATTGGTTAGGTTTCTAGGGTAGGGCGGAGTTAAAAGCGTTGACTAAAAAATACTTAAGTATTTTTAATTCATTGTTTACGCATCCTCATTTTTGTAAAACCAAAAAAGGGGGGGACGGGGGGGCGAAGCCCCCCGCATTAAAAAAGAACATATTGTAGTTCCCCCACCCTAACCTGGATAGGTTCGTTAGGTACCTTTCATCCCTTAGAGCAGAAATAGAAGCCCCGCGCAGCGGGGCTTCGTCGACCGGTTCCCAGAAGTCCGTTTTTTCAAACGCTTGTAACTTTTAATAATATAGCTAGTACTTATTTGAAAAAACTGATAATTACTGATGGCGTTTGAATATTCCATTAAATAATATTATTGCACTTAATAATATGGCCAACAATTAATATGGCAATAATTGCTTCTGGCATTTGAATATTCTATTAATAGTACATTACTACCGAGGCCGGGAAGTGACTGGTTGCCGGCCGAATATATTTAGACGGCCGAGCGAAGCGAGGCCGGATAGTATTCGGACGGCAACCCGTCACTTCATGGCCGAGGTATGTATAATGCTTTTCTCAAACATGCAATGAAATGAAACAAAAAAAATTATCACCTTTCTAAGAAATTATAAGTCAACTACATAACTAAGTCTTTGAAACACAACAAAAGTCAAATACGACAGCGACACCTCATTTTTTAGGGTTCCGTAGCCAAAATGGCAAAAACGGAACCCTTATAGATTCGTCATGTCCGTCTGTCCGTCTGTCCGTCTGTCACAGCCGATTTACTCGGAAACTATAAATGCTACAGTAACGAAATTTGGTGAGAATATGTGTTGTATGAACCGCTACAGGATTATGATACTAAATTGTAAAAAAAACCATAGGGGTGGGGGCCCTCCATACATGTAACTGAGGGATAGATTTTTTTTTTTAGTTTTACATAAGCGTGTGGGGTATTAATAGAAAGGTCTTTGAAAATGATATGAAGGTTTATACATCACATTTTTATTTAAGCAAATCGTTTTCGAGATATCAGCTCTCAAAGTCTGAAAAATGTGTCCCCCCCCCCTCTATTTTTTAAACTATTCGATATAAAATTCTGAAAAAAATATATGTTATGCATATTAATAAACTCTATCAACGATTTTTGGTTTGATTAAATTATCTCCTATAGTTTTTGAGGTAGGTTGATTTAACTGTATTTTATTAATAATAAATTGATAATGGTACGGAACCCTTTGCGCGCGAGTCCGACTCGCACTTGGCCGGTTTTTTTTTTTAAGATTGACCTGTTTGAAAGTTGCAAATTTTTTATTTAAAAAAGCGGTATTAGACGACGCGGTCGGTTGGGTCCAATTAATCGCATGCAGTGATCGGGGCCGACGGATCGCGCCGTATAATACTGCTTTGTAAATATTATTTTGAGTATTTATTATACATTTATTTTGAATTATATAATTTAAATACCTAATTATAACTGCAAAAATTTGCCAATCATTTTTTTTTATACTAATATTACTTACAGATAATTATTGGCTAAAAGCCAAGATGCCAGGTTACAACCCTATGTCAAATGAAAATTAAAAAAGAGGTACTTGCCGGCCTAGGCCGGCAACGAGCTACTTCCCGGCCACTTTTTTGGCACTTAACTACAACATTTCATTGCATGTTTGAGAAAACCATATTATTGCACTTAATAATATGGAAAAGAAATAGGATGGCATTGTATGATTATGGAAGGTAATATTCGGGTAAACAAGCAGTATTTCATACAATTTTTATGGTAAACAAATCATTCGGGCAAATGAAATTAGGGCAAGTTAGATTCGGGCATATGAATATTATGTTAAATAACTGTCGGGCAAACAATAGACAACCGTTCAATTGATATGAGTATAATCGAAATGTTTAGATTACTTATAAAATGCAATTTACGCATACTTAACCCCTCGTATGCGGCCTGTCAAATTAGGTTACTGAAAAAGTGACCTTGACACTTAAAACAATAAATTGAAATTCCCACGCACGGATCCGTGCCTAAGCATACGAGGGGTTAAATCGCGTATTTTTTCAAATATTGCAAGGATTCGTGTGCAATTCTCCAAACTGTCACGTAATTTGAAATTGTCTCTCAGGTGGAGCGATTCCACGCGCTGGCAACAGTGCTATTCGCCGGCGGCAGCCCGACACGCGGCGCCGTCGCGCTCACACCGCGGCGCGTGCGCACGCTGGCCCGCCGCCGCGCGCGCCACTCCGCGCCGCCCGACCTGCAGCACGCGCTGCACGCGGTATGTGTGTGTCAGGTGGAGCGGTGCACGCGCTGGCAACAGTGCTGACGCCGCGGCGCGTGCGCACGCTGGCCCGCCGCCGCGCGCGCCACTCCGCGCCGCCCGACCTGCAGCACGCGCTGCACGCGGTATGTGTGTGTCAGGTGGAGCGGTGCACGCGCTGGCAACAGTGCTGACGCCGCGGCGCGTGCGCACGCTGGCCCGCCGCCGCGCGCGCCACTCCGCGCCGCCCGACCTGCAGCACGCGCTGCACGCGGTATGTGTGTGTCAGGTGGAGCGGTGCACGCGCTGGCAACAGTGCTGACGCCGCGGCGCGTGCGCACGCTGGCCCGCCGCCGCGCGCGCCACTCCGCGCCGCCCGACCTGCAGCACGCGCTGCACGCGGTATGTGTGTGTCAGGTGGAGCGGTGCACGCGCTGGCAACAGTGCTGACGCCGCGGCGCGTGCGCACGCTGGCCCGCCGCCGCGCGCGCCACTCCGCGCCGCCCGACCTGCAGCACGCGCTGCACGCGGTATGTGTGTGTCAGGTGGAGCGGTGCACGCGCTGGCAACAGTGCTGACGCGAATTTTTGCTATTGATCTATTTTTGGAGAAGGAAACGGGTGACTACGAAACTGCTTTTGGCCAACTTTATGTAGGTATATATTTGTTCCTTTCTTAGGTGTATCGGACCGTGCAAAGCGGCAGCAATAGTTTTTTTGATTATTAAGTATTCTGCCAACTCTCCACATAGAAACGTATCATGAATTACTGTGCTTATTTTAACTAGACCTCTCACTTTACAATATTCATGTACGAGCCTGGCGTATATAGTTTCCAATATATTTCAGTTATTCAACTTACCGGATTTTTCAACTAGCCCCTCTCTACCCTACTGTCAAATACAGGATAATATCCTACAAGGTAGTACACATATACACAGGGTAGTACACATATTATGCTAGAACCCATGGTGTAAGATGGATCCGTAAGCTGTAACTTCAGTTTCTCCGCGTCCGCGCTCCGTTTCGCGTCCTCGAGATATTTTTTTTTGCTAGAAGTCAACTGTATAATATTATACCGTCGCTGGTTTCCGGTTCCAGAGCATTTGTAATTTTCATAATTGATATGTCGAATGCCAAAGACGCGAATTCGCGTCCTGTGTATGCGTAAACGTGATGCCAAGGACGCGAATTAGTGTCCTTCAAGTGTGACATGAGCTAATGCCGCAGACGCGAATTCGCGTCCTTCAAGTGTGATATAGAACCCAATGCCGGATTGGCGTCCGTTGAAATGTTAACGTAATGCCGTGGACGCGAATTCGCGTCGTCGCGTAGAAGACGGCGGCACTGCGTGATGATTAAAAATATGAGGCGTCGGCAATGAATGGGTTAAGTTCAGTGTTCTTTAATTGGTTGCTTTGCCCCAAGGTTTACTGGTAGAAATGCTGCTTTATGTTTTGTTTTGTGCAATAAAGTTTAAAGTAGTAAATTAATTCGTCAGCCTCCGTAGCCTAGTTGGTAGTGACCCTCCCTACGAAGCTCGAGGTTCCGGGTTCGAATCCCGGCGAGGGCATTATTTGTGTATTTATTTATCACAAATATTTGTTCCTTGGTCATGGCTGTCTATGTATTTAAGTATCTATATGTATTTATCTATTATATATATCGTCGCTTGGTACCCACATCACAAGCTTTAATTGAGCTTACCGTGGGACTAGGTCGATTTGTGTGAGATGTCCCAAAAATATTTATGTATGTATGTATGTAAATTCTTTATTGTACACAAAACACAGGTAAAAATATAAATTTTTACAAAGAATTTGACAGGTACAAAGGCGAACTTATCCCTGTAAGGGATCTCTTCCAGTTAACCTTTGAGCAAAGGAGTCGTCTATATGAAGCAAAAGATAGCAAATTTATTTATTTAAAAAAAAAACAGGTGCTCGGCGCCGACGACAGCATCCCGGAGCCGCCGACGCCGTACGAGGACGTGTCGTGCGCGGCGCCCGACACCTGGGACGTGGGCGAGGACTGCGGCGACGACTGCGCCCACGCGTGGGACGGCTGGGCAGCCCGCCACGCGCGGGTAGCGCTCTACGACCGCCTGGCGCGGTACTTCCGGCCCAGCACCGTGCCGCCGTTGCAAGACGTGGCTGATCTAGTCGCGCTGTGAGGTGAGTGCCCACACGTGGGACAGCTGGGCCCGACAGGCACGTAATCTCGCTCTACGACAGCCATGCCCGATACTTCTGATCCAGCAGAGTGCCGCCGTTGCAGGTCATGGCCGACCTAATCGCGCTATGAGGTATAATTACATAGAATAGCCTTGTCCGCCGGCCCATTGTCATTCCTAAAGGGCGTATTCCATTTTTGTGAAATTATTAAGGAAAAGCCTGTTTAGATTGAGGTTACACTCAAAATTTTTACCTCTTATGTAAATATATGACAGACAAAAAGCAACTTAAATTGAATATTAATTTGGTTCGAATTTCAATAGCTCAAACAGCCGGCGGTGATAGCTGATAGCTGGGCGAGTATCGCCGTGTCTCTTTTATTTACACTGGAGTGCGTATCTTTTGTTCGTGTTTTATAGCCGATAGTTCATAGCTTAGTAGCTCGCGGTGAGACCAGTGCCTTAGAATAGTTTATTTTCCTATACAGGATGCGTAGCAATATGCCAATCGCTAACGCTCAATCGTGAACCGGGAACGAAACGCTTTGCTGCACTAATAAGAAATAGTAACAGAGAGAAAACTACGCTGTTAGCGATTGACAACTTAGCTACGTTCACAGGTACAGTTCGTGTCCGCACCATTTGTATTAGGAAATTATAAAATACTAGCGGATTATTTGATCAGTTTGCTATAAGTAGTTTCACCAGAGTTGAGATGAATGATAACTCGCACATCTAAATAACGTACGAATTGCAAAAAATGTAGTGAATAAATGAATGACTTAATGT
Source organism: Thaumatotibia leucotreta (assembly GCA_025490895.1). NCBI lineage: Eukaryota > Metazoa > Arthropoda > Insecta > Lepidoptera > Tortricidae > Thaumatotibia > Thaumatotibia leucotreta. The sequence continues at coordinate 67,296 of JALPQI010002331.1, forward strand.
GACTTGCATCAAAATATTGAAGCAAATCCGTTGAACAAACTTTTTGGTCAGTCTTACTTTTGCTATTAGATTTGCTGTCAGTACGAAAAAAAACACTAATTTCAAATTCCCCTTGTGTTTACATGACACATTGTTGTGTGCGTGACGTCAACTCTCGTGGAACTAGCTATACTGGTAGGTATAGATATAGGTTTAAAGATCTTTATTTTCCCATAAGAATACAGAACATATTCACTTACATGAGAATTAATATTTTATCATGCAACTATCACACTAATCGGTGAGCGCACATTTACATAACTTATTAACTAAATACTGTTAACACACTTATTTCAAAATTTAACTAAAACTTATTTACGTTTAACGGTAGACGCATAAACAGCAAATAAAAATGTGAGCATACATTGTTGCATCGGTTCGAAACCGGTGCATAGAAACAGAGATAACGCATTTACACAGATCTAAAGAGCATTGAGGTGACAAGGCGCTTCCGAGTAGTACAAGTACGCTTATTGACGATACTTTAAATAATGGTAATGGATGTAGTTAAGCCAAGAGACATAATTTCCTCTTAATTATAGTTTGGGTTATTCTGTTTAGTTTTATTTTATTTTGAGATGAAAGTTTTAAAGTTTTAATGTTATATTTTTACATAATAATCTTTTATTAATCGTAAATAAGTAGGCATATTTTATAGGTATATTATGTATTTTACTTCCGGTGAAAGTTTGGTTTGGTTGGTTCAATAGTAATATAGATAGGGTATGTATATATATATGATTATATATATATCATTACATTATATGTATATATATATATATATAATGTATATATCATGATGTTATATATATATATATATTAGACATGAGCGCCGCGCCGGCGCGCCGCCGCCGCCGGTAAAAAACTTCGCGCCGCCGCCGCCGACGCCGCCACCGGCGTGGAATCGGCGTGACCTTGATGAGGCATCAAAATATTACGCTTCTTTTAATACTGAGGATTAAAAGTTTTTAAATAGCTAAAATCGTTGTAAATATCACATTTCGAAAAGGTTAGACAAATATTATGGTTGTACAGTCGAGTACAAAAGATACGTATATACCTGGAAGTTACAAAATTATGTATCCATTTAAGTTAGGTAGTAGCCATGTTTGGTTTTCGTATATTAGTATTAGTAGTTATTAAAACCAATAGATATGCTCTTAATGTTTCTTCTTGACGACGGAAACCACAGCGGACGTTAACCAAAATCTTAAAGATGTGGTTTGCAGCCTCAGGGTGGAAGGTACGAGATTTTGTGAAATGCAGCGCAGGGGCAGAAAGTCAAAGTTTTTAGGGGAGACCTTAGGGCAGTTAGGGCTAATGTAGTAACGACGTGAAAACTCACCAGTCTCTTGGTCAGGGAAACAGACTCTAAATCGAGAGATCAGTAAACACGTACGACACGATCCCCGGTACTCCAATACACAGCTCGTGGAGAAGTCGTTACTTCAAAGTCGGCAGTCCTTTCCGAAGTGGGAGACGTCTATGGCCGATTACACACTTAGCATGTATTTCGACTTGATCCTGAAAATGAGGATTCTAGACCCACTTTGATACACCACACTACACTGAAGACCTGCTAGAAGTCAGTATCGGCGAAACCGATATCGCTCTTGAGTAGCTTAAAAACGGAAAAGCCCCTGGATAGGATGGCGTTACAACAGCGTTGTTAAAAGCAGGAAGTAAGCCCGTACTGAGGGAGCTTCAAAATGGAGTACAAGTGTGGTCGTCCTGTTCTTCAAAAACGGTGACAAAACCCTGATGAAGAACTATCGACCCATTTCTCTTCCAAGCCATGTCTATAAGCTGTTCCCAAGACTGTCACGAACCGTCTTGCGCGGAGACTCGACGAATCCCAACCCGGAGGTTGGATTTCGAAGCGGATACGGCACCATAGACCACATTCATTTTATTTTTATTCCAATAAGTTCACAGCATAACAGTAAAAACCAAGTCACTGCGAACAAAAAAAATTACACGTCAAATAATATATAAAAACAACTTAAATTTGGGCGACAACGTAACGACGTGGCTCCGTTGCGTCGTCTGATCTGACGTAGAATTTGGCAGATTGCCCCGGAACTGCCGAAACACGACGCTCTTCGGCCAGAAGTCTGCACTCGCGATGGTATCCTGCAGCGGGCGCGGCACGCGCACCACAGCTGCTGCACCCTCAGCGAAAAGCCAGTCTTCCGGCGGACGTACTCTACAACATCATCAGGTACGGCGGAGTAATGCGGGCGCGACTCATAGAGCGCCTTACTCGGTGTTGCGACCCGTAAGCCAAAATTAACTGGCTCGGCGGAGCCACATAGAGTTTTCCGAGGCGCCCTGCGCGCCTTGCTCTTCTGTCAATGCCTCCTTATTCACACTGGTGCGGTTGGACTTTTCCTTAATCGCAACCCGTTCTCAAATGCAATGGAGGACATGTTTAAGACACTGGCCTGGAAAGGACGTGGCATCAACATTAATGGCAAGTACGAGAGGTAGATTTGTATAGCTCGGGCAAACATTTGCAGATGAGAGGAGACAACTTCGAGGATGAGGTGAATAGAAAAAATTTGCTAGATTGGGCAGCATTTGGAAAGCTACGTCGAGTCTTTACATTGTCGATCCCAGTGTCTGAAGACAAAAGTCTTCAATCAGTGCGCCCTACCCGTCATGACGTACGGAGCTGAAACGTGGACACTGATGGTACGGCTGGCCCACAAGTTCGAGGTCGCTCAGCGAGCTTCGGAAAGGGCTATGCTCGGCTTCGGCAGAGAACCAAAGTGATCGGCATAGCCCACCGTATTAGCAAGCTGAAGTGGGAGGTGGGAGTGGGCTGGCCATATTTGCTGTAGAACCAACAATTGTTGGCGTAAACGAGTTCTTGAGTGGAGACTGCGTTTCGGCAAGCGTGGTATAGGACGACCTCAGGCAAGGTGGAGCGACGATTTGCGCAGGATGGCTGGCAGGAGCTGGATGCGAGCAACCGAAGATCGAAGACGGTGGCGTGAAATTGGGGAGGCCTATGTCCAGCAGTGGATTGCGCTAGGCTGATAATGATTTATTGTTAAGTGTCAATTATGTATCGATAGTTAAAGAGCATTTGATTCAATCCCTCTGTCAATTTGAGTTTTGCTATGCAAAATTTCGGTCCTGCTATGAACTCTATGAACAACTGTTTTCAAGGCCACGCCGCCGATTCGCCGCCGCCGCCGATCAATTTTGACCGGCGCGCCGCCGCCGGCTATTTGGCCATCGGCGCTCATGTCTAATATATATATACATATATATATATATGTATATGACATTATGGAAACGTATACATTGAGGTTAGATATAGTTACTTTATTGATGTTTTAATAATCTTTTAAAAGTGATTGTATTTTTGGCGTCTTTCACGCTTTTTGGCAATTTGTTATATAAATTTGCACCTTCGTATAGCAAACTCTTTTTGCCATAACTCATTCGTGGGGCACGTAGAATTAGGTCATTGGCGTTTCTTAATTTAATTCGTTGTACTTCGTGTTTTTTTGTAAATGAAATTTTTATGTGTAGGTCTCTTTGTATAATTTTCCTTATTAGGATACAGGTGAAATAAGTGTACGAATTTTTAACATTCATTATTTTAGTTTTTTTATAAACATTTTCAGTTGGAGTTAAACGATCGTAATTGAATAACACTTTAATCAATTTATTTTGTGTTCTCTGTAATGCGTTAATTTGGGTGGTTGTTGCTGTATCCCATACTTCAATGAGGTAGTCGATATGTGGTTTTACAAGAGAATTGTAAATCATGTGCCGTGGTTTATCTGGGAGACATTTCGATATACCTCTCAGCGCTCCAGTAAGGGATGAAATCTTTTTTTTTATTTTTTCAATGTGAGATGTCCAAGTCAATTGCTTATCCAATATTAGTCCTAAATATTTATCATTGTCTATTTTATTTATTTGTTGATTGTTAATAATTAACGGTTGATGGTGAGGTATTTTTTTGTTTTTAGCTGCAAGTATGATATAATTAGTTTTAGTAACATTGATAGTTAACAAATTATTTTGTAACCATTTACTGAGGACATCTAGGTCGGCCTGGGCGTCTGCAATAATGTCTTGAATGGAATTTCCGAAGTAAAAAAGACTAGTATCATCCGCATATAGAGTTGCCTCCCCTTTAAGGCCAATTTCGTAGATGTTGTTTATATAGGCAAGAAAAAGTAATGGCCCTAGGATTGACCCTTGGGGCACACCACAAGTGACGGGTAAAGGTTTGCTTTCATTTTCACCGATTTTAACTATTTGTTTTCGTTCTGCGAGATATGAATCGAAAATTTTAAGAGCAACGCCATTGATACCAGCATCCCTTAACTTATTTAATAGTATGGTATGGCTAACCGTATCAAACGCTTTCTTTAAATGAATAAAGAGGCCTAGTCCTATTTGTTTTTTATCTATACTAATTTTAATTTTTGTTACTAAGTCAACAGTTGCTGTGAGGGTGCTGGAGCGTGGTCTAAATCCATACTGCTTGTCATACAAGAAGTGTATTGACTTAAAGTAATCGTCTAACCGGTTTCGTATAAGACTTTGGATAGTGTGGGATATCAATCATAAAAAGGGTAGCATTCCTATAAACTTCATCTACTCTGTTACAGACGCGGTTGGCGACGAACATGCTGCACAGGATAATGGATCTTTCGTCAACAGAGAAATACAATAGAATTAGGCAGGATGGCATATTCTGCAAAGTATATAACATCACTCAAATTAAATTAACGTATTAGAATCTAACCTACAATTTATACTAAATCGCCTTACTCGATCGCTCATACAAATATGAATTCACTAGTGGTGATTTTGTTACTGTACTTGTAACAAATTGCATTGTTTTTTTTATGAATAAATTAATTTAAACTTGCAACAAGCAAGTAACTTTTGTAAACGAGTTAGGTGCAGAATTATAAGTAAATATCGACTGTATATGTTTAACCATGTCGGTATCAAAGCCAGTATAACGCCGCAGTAGTGTTTCGTGTATAGTACTTTGCTGGTTGGTTGATTAAAAATACCAAGTCTTATGTTTACGACAACGCATATAATAGCAATTAAATGATATGGAGCCAAGTGTTTTAAGTGCCAATAGAAATTATTGTCAATGTCGATTTTAGGTAAAAATTACCTATACCTATTTTCATCGAGCTGAACATCTTAAATAATTTATTCGGTCGGTATCAAACCGATAATTTCGTCTAATGTCATCGTAGGCCCAAGTGTTTAATGCTGAACCAGGTACCTACACAATTTGCATTTGTTTATGATATCGAAAATATTGTATTCAATTGCACCACGGATAAAAAGTTAAGAGCGTTGAAAAGCTTCATGCCGTCGACATAAAGCTTCTATTGACAGGCTTAAACCTATTTGGCATCGATGGATTTAGGGACACCCTTATAGTCAAAGTGATTTTGTCCGTGGCCTCCAGCGGCGAACGAACGTTGGAATTGTATGTACCTAGTCTTTTTGTTTCAATAACCTATTGACACCGTTTTTTGTGGCTATAGAGTGATCAATGATCATTTTCGGTTTCGTTGATACTTGAAACCAATTCTGCAACGCATACACAAATCGTTGCGCGAGTATAGATGCAGTAGTCGATTTGCTCCGTGGCATGCTGAAGAGTAAAATAAACGCCCGTTACTTCAGATATGAGTATAAGCATATTGGAGGAGTATTTTGATGTCACACATATTTTTCATTTCAAAACCTGTTTCGAAAATTCTCTAGATATTTATTGCTTTTAACACAAGTAAAATTGATTTGAAACTCTATTTACATTTAATTACCCATTTCGTTATAGATCAGACTAAAGATACAAATTTTTATTAAATCTACCGCAAAAGAATCGCAATCTGAATCTCTAACGATTTTGCAATATTCAATGCTATAGCATTGAATATCTAAAACAATCTAGATTCTGTAATTACTACCTCTCAAGTAATTCAAAAGAGCGACTTTGTACTGTAATTTACATAACTGATTAAATTTGCTGGTTTTCATGGGATTGTTTTAAATTTGGTTTACTAGTTTGTAAGGTAGATGACTGGTAGTATTTTTATACGTAACTCATACTTTGTATTAACTTTCGGTTTTAATTGGTTTAAACGTAGACTTATCCTTTTATTATTGTATACATCGCAGTGTCGTCGAGGGTAATTTCAGGTCCGTGCATTTAACTAATCGGCTACCCGGTAAAGGGCTGAAATGTTGCTTTTTGTTACACTCCGTTTGAACTTAGAAAATCCTTCGGAACACACGAAGGTAATACTGCTGCCCTGCTTTATCGTGTGTCGCCGTTGTAGCCAGAGCCTTTTCTCTCTTTCTTGGATCCGAAGGGTTTTTTTTAAATTCAAACGTAGTGTACTCGTTCGCATTCATACAAAGGATTGTAAAGCTGATAGGATGTCAACGTAATAAAAAGATGGCAAAATACCCAATAATAAAAGGAACAGCTATGTTTAAAACAAATGAACATAAAAACTAAAGACACTTGGAATGACTTTGTGTCTTACCGACTCAGTTGTGACGAGTTCGGGTCGTCTTGTATCCATGTATTTAATTTGGTATAAATTATCCTAACAACTATTTATTTGATGTTTTGATTAAAATCGAATTGGATAGTAATAATTATTATATTATGTATAGTAATTTTGTACCGCCTAAATTTTAGTCAAAATAAAAATGTAACCATTATTTAACCTTAGTTGTCTAAAATTGTAAATATTATTTAAATTTGTTATTTTGTGTAAAATAGACATATAAGTAATGTAATTATTTACATTACATTTATAAGATTAATATTTTAACTGAAAGGTTAGTCTGTCCTCGATTATCGTATCGACTACCACGCTATGAAACAAATGCTTGACAACGTATTTCAACGGAAATAACCGAATTTATCCTTCCTTCGTTTTTTTTCCTTATATTTTTCATAATATTAAAATTACAAATTGTTATTATTTCTCACTTATGTTCTCTACATTGACATAATATCTTGTATTTCTTACTTTTCTTTTGTATAATACTTATTGACTGCAATATTTATCTACACCCTTTTTGTGATTGTGTGCTCGGTTATGAAATGAAATAAAGTTAGATTTTTAAATTTGTAAAAATAAAAAAAAATCTACTTTGTCCATATCAAATGCCACTGTATATCCACAATCCCAATTAATTTAGGTTAAAAAACACAATGCAATGAATACTGAAGTTAATTGTGCGAGCAATGTGAATTCGGATATTACCAAGGAAATACATCACATCAGTAGAGGGGTCTGCTATTATTATCATATCGTCAGCTTGTGGGTTAACTACCAACAGGCGAAAACTAAACTTTCCGTGTGTATGTCTATTGGAAACTGTTGGAACCACAACTTCTTGGAAGCATTTTCAAATACAATTTGTATGGGTTTGGTAGTTGGTAGTCGTCACCAATGTTTATTTGACCTAAATAAACTATCCAATCATTAACAATTCTTTCATTTATCTCATCCGTTAATAGAAATAATACATTCATCCGCGTGATGACGGCAGTAAGAATACATTTGTCACTGCCCCAACTCTAATCGTGGGTGTCGTAAAAGTTGACTGAGGGGCTGTAGTGTCATTGAACATTTATTTATTGAAGATTGATGATAAGCATCATCATCATAGTTGATACTACTGAGATCGTCAATTCGCTTACCAAACATTGCGATTATAGGCAATTACCTTCATCTAGTTCCTACATTGGCGTCGCAGAATGTTATATAACTTTATCTTTCACTCTTTGACGTCTTAGTATTCTTTTGACGTCTTAGTATTCTAAAACATTGTCCTTGTTACACTTTGTTTTATAACGTTATATGTATAACAGGAATAACATCCTGGGCAGCATCCATGTGGAAGCGCCATAATGTGTCCATACATAATACATACATACGCCAAGGTAACATGAGAAGCCTAAGTCCAGCAGTGGAATGAAATAGGCTGATGAAATAAAAGACAAGTATTAAATATAATAATTTATTATTCTCATACATGATTGTTATCAGTCATTGCGACAACACGGCGTGCCTACAGTTTGAAAATATAGTCCTTCTGTCATGATATGTTCCCGAAACTGGTTCGTACTATCTGTCCTGATACTGGAATATAGCGAACACATAAATAACATCTAAAGCTCATTAGTTACATCTGTTTGAGATTCTATTATGCGAAGACTTGTAATCTGATGTGATTACATAAAGTTAACCCTTTCGCCGCCAATGACTTGATATGAAGTCAGAACATTTGGTGCTCCACACGCCCACGACTTGATATATCAAGTTACAAAATTCAAAATAAAATGCACCTTCATTTGACAATACAAATTTGAAAGTAATGTGCTTGATGTGGGTGGCAGGCTGTTCTTTTTAGACGTGGCAATGAAAAGGTTGAATGTATGCCAGTGGCCATCTTGTAAATGATCTACTGCTAGGAATAAATGACGAACCATCAAACTGTGCAATATTAGCCGTCGGCCAGCTACGGACTAGCGGGAACATCCATGCGACCCGTTTGCCCAATACTAAATCATGTCGCAATATAATAAACTAGCGCGCGTTATAAATACTTTTAAATCTTTAATGATTATAAAAACTCAATCATCTTCTATGATAGAAAATAATATCTATGCTTAAGCAAAATAAGTACCTATTCTAAAGAGTTAAAGTGTATAAATAAAGAAATATTTGGTTAATCGCTCTGAACCACCACCGAGTGGCAGCAGACATCCGCGACTGCTGCGCGGCCGGAGACTCGGATTCATTGATCGATCTCTATTACAGGTCATTCATAATCAATATGCATTTAAAATATGCGAAGAAAATATTATGCATTTAACATATTTAGAAGTCATGCCTTCAAAATATTAATCATATCAATGTAACCGAGACCAGCCACCGATGTACAGTAACACGAACGGCATCGAACGCCGCTCGTGTAGTCAAATTCATTTTAACAAAATATAACAATCTGATATATAAATAAATGTAAACGATTTTGCGATGTCAAAAAACTTGTGTACAATTCTATGAAACATAACAATGTCAAGATAAATGTGGACGAAAAGGCTTATAGTGATAAAAGTATAAATATACATAGTGCTTGTCCACCATGGAAACTTTGATGCTGATCCGTCCGCGCCGTTGCCAATTGTAGCCAGACATTAATACTACAAACAATTTCATTCGTCGCCTATAAGACGGAATATAAGGGCAATTAAATACTGATTTCATAACAACCACGTAATAAAGTAATACTTTAACATAAGGTAACAAAGACAACAGAGTACCGGCTCGGCGTAGACAACGGCGCGCGCGGCGGTAACATTGACTAGACATAAATAATACATAAACGATGTCTGCTGCTTAGCTAAAGAAAAAATGTAAATAAAGATAGATACTAACTACTGCTGGTGAGTCCATCGTTTAAGTACATAAAAAGGCTACGATAAAAGCTAATTCATACGATAGTCTAAAACGATAAATGCAAGGCTATGGTCCTCGGGCGAGCCCGCTTTGAGCTATGCATAAACAAATTATACTAGTAATGTTAATATTGCAAACCAATTCACTACGCATCTCGACGGAGATCTCACAGATAACCTACGAAGTATACTTGGAGGTTACCGTATCAACTAGAACTATAATATCTAATCCAGTAAAAATACCTACGAACTACGGGCGAGTGCCCCTACATGGAACGGTCGAACTAGTCTAGGTCCGGACACTACGACTACGTCGCGCCGAGAGCTGCCTATCACATCCACATACACAACGTAAACAATACCGTAACGAGTCAATAATATTTGTAAATTTCCTCTTAATAATAGAAACGCCGATCGACCGCCGTGAGCAAGAATTGAGCAACCTAGAGACCGGTTTGTTTTTAACGATAAAAATACAAAGTTAAACAGATACAGGCGAGAGCTCGGGGCCGGTCGGCGCTGGACAAGAATGGACGCAGCGGCCACGCCGCGGGACGGCAGGACAAACCAACGGACACTACGCTACAACAAGATGGACGAAAGTCGATACTACTCGGCGGAGGGCCACAAACACAACGACTACCGCCGACATAGAACAGATTACATAGTCTTTTTGCGCACAATGGATGGACACCGATCATTACTTTTAGAAATTTCATTTTGGACGTACTTAAACATTCGTATCGAGTAGAGGATTCCATAATTATAAATATGCGAACCGTACAATTATATTATAAATATGTCATAAAAAATAACTTCGCACGGTTTTATCGATAATTCCTGTTTCGACACGATAATAATAGTAAAATCTGCTTCGCAAGGGATACATCGCGCGACATAACAACGGCGATAAATTCATTCGCGTAATAAAAATACTTCGCGACCGTACAAAAATACTCGATCAACATCAATTCGACGGCGCAATAGATACGAATAGGAGGAAATTCGATACCAGTCGGCGACGCGACGCGAACAACAACAACCGCCACACATTAACATCAGTCAACTTTAATTTAACACCAACCATTCATGGAGGAGTTCCGGCGACTCCGACGCCCTTTTTTTCAAAAGCTTGTACACACGTAAGTCTTTATCTAATTAATGGTGATAATAGTAGATTGTGTCACAAGGGATCAAAATGGTATATTTCCGGCGTGGGCGATACTGAATCCTGAATAGAGCGACGGATTCCACAATTGAATCCCGACCGTAGGGAGGGATTCTAAAGTGGAATCCCGAGCGTAATGAAGGATTCAAGCGTTAACGTCCAAGACGAAATAATTTTGATACCGTGTGACACACTGCTTTTCACATCACCTATGAGAAAAATAAAAGATATATCACATATTGAATATTTATGCAAATAATCGATTCTGAAGAAATTTTTATCAATTATGTACGTGCTGTTTATTTTCATATTTCATTGTAATTTTTTAGGCTGGCAATAAGTCTTTGAACAGAAAAATGCCATTTTGATCCCTGCTAGCCGGGAAGAAAAGTCCCGTATTCGATTAGGTGGTGTGAAAACAGTTTTTCCGCTACAAGCTTTTGAGAATCGGGCCCCAGCAGTCGCATGGGCGCGCGCTCGCTATTGCACAGTTTGACGGTTCGCAGCCGGGTCCGAGCGCGCGCTCCGTCGCCGGGGCCCCTCCGCCTAATCCTATCCGTACGGTTAATAAGGTAATTTTATAAAACGTATAAATAATTTAGTCTCCTAAGAACGATTTATAAAAAAGGGGCGCTCCGGGCGGGGCGCCCCGGGAATCACTGATCACTGCACGTGTCCGATATTTTCGTCGAGTAAATTCGTTTAGAACCAAAGCCCGGACGACGGGTGCAAAAATGAACTTTTCACTAGTGCTTGATGAAATATCGACTATTCTATCGACACCCATATGAACAATTATTTAATTTGAAATTTATAGATTATACTTATTATGTTTCCCTAGTAGTTCCACTTCTTTTCCAGATATCAAGTTATGTAAGATTTTTGGAATTGAAAACCACCAACTTTTTTAGTCTACACATTCTGATATTTCTTGTGAATAATTTCGCCATGAGGATGTAAAAGTAATCTTAACAAATGCACTTTTAACTTTTGAACGATATTCAAGCTGGTTTTTAGACTTTAATTTTGGTTTTGTAACTGTTCTATAATACTAGGTACATATTATTGACATATTATTGTTTATCAATTTTAGATCGCAATGCCTCTGATTACGTACGGTTGTATAAATTACTGTTGATCAATACATTTCTAATTGATAAAATGTTGGTATGGATGTCGATAGAATAGTCGATATTTAACTAAGCACTAGTGGCAAGTGCATTTTTGCTCCCGTCATCCGGGGTTTGTTTAGAACGCGCTCGATAGCACAATAAAGGTGAGTTCTCTCGCCCGGGTGGTCAGCGCATATTGGGCGCGGACCGCGAGGCGGGCAGACGGCAGGTGCGCGGCGGGCGCTCCAGCAGCGCTCTCAGGGCGCGGGCGGCGGCCTTGAGCGCGAGCACGAGCCGCTAGAAGTCGCGGCCGCGCGTCCGCGTGGGGCCCGCCGCCTTCGGCACGCGGCGGGTGCGCATCTCGCGGTCCACCTGCAAGTACACGAATGTTCAAAAAAATTACTATTAACCCGGGGAGAGTGTGGTGAAAAAAAGTTAAACAAAAATAAACTCTAAATATATTGACATAAGTCAAACGCAGGGTATGAGATACCCTGCCACACTCCCGCCGGGTTAAAAGGAGGATTCGACACCATAGGACAATGTTTCATTAATAAAGGAATTTTGAATGTTCACTTTATCAGGGTTATGTCACTTCATGTTTCCGTCGCACCGCTAAAAGCATATGCCACAGTGACAGAAATCGGTCTAGATCAGCAGTATCATCGCAGTGCTTCGAGCGGACACATGCACGTGCCTTTTCCATAAATTGTTATGCCTAAATACTTAATGCATTGATTAAATTTTATTTGAATTTTTATTATATCCATTATCGGATACCTATCAAATATCACGATTCACTCGGTGGTGTTACGAACGCAACAATGAATTTAGTCTAGACTCTCCTGTGACCTTCCTCTCTTGCGACTCAAGAACTCCCTCAACGTGAATAAGAACAATTGAATAAAAAAACAACCGACATTTTGAATTTGTTCATCCGAACATTGAATAAAATATTTTAAAATAAAAATGAAACCGCCTTCAAAAATTCGCCCGAACTAAAAAGTTAAAAATAATTTTATTTCCTACTTCTTAGGATTTCCTACCCAAACCTTTAAACCTTTTACCCTATTCATTGAAATAAAATATTATGGCTAGGTATACTACAGATTTCTTAGAAGTCGGTGCCAAGCCAAGTACGTTCATAGGTATATATTAGATAGAGCTTTGTAACTTACTGTCACTCCGATTATGCTTTTATCAACAGAATGGTCTGCCTCAGTCATTTTGATGAAAGCATAACCGGAGTGACAGTAAGTTACAAAGCTCTACCAAATACATAATACTCGCGAAGTGAACATATTTGGCTTGGCACCGACTTCTAAGAAATCTGTAGTATACCTAGCCATAATATTTTATTTCAATGAATAGGGTAAAAGGTTTAAAGGTTTGGGTAGGAAATCCTAAGAAGTAGGAAATAAAATTATTTTTAACTTTTTAGTTCGGGCGAATTTTTGAAGGCGGTTTCATTTTTATTTTAAAATATTTTATTTTTTGCTTTTTAGTAGTATAATTTATATAAGATCGTTATTTAGTATGCTCTTAATACTTGTAATTAGAATGTACTACACTGTAGTAGGCCAGAAAACCTGAACTGGCTAACTTATATACAAGTACAACAAACTGTCTGTGCGATATTCAAAGAATTATCCCATTATCAAGGAGTTATACATTGTATCATCAGCAGGTATGAATCATTTCAAAGATTATAGGTAACAGCCTTAGCATGCCTATTTAAAGAATCACTAACCGCTAACCAACATGTCATAACTACTAAGCAAACACTTGAATAGATCTCGAAAATGTATGACAGTTGTTAGGTATATTCAAAGAATTATCCTCCAACTTCTAATCGTTAAGGAGTTTTACCTTTCATCATCAGCTCACCAACATGAGACTATGACCACCTAAAGGCAAATACTCGAATAGCTTCCAAAATACATGAAATATGATATATTTAAGAATTATCCCCCAACTCCTAATCTCTAAGGAGTTGTACCTTCCATCATCAGCTCACCAACATGAAAGGATGACCACCTAAAGGCAAATAGTCGAATAGCTTCCAAAACACACGAAATATGCTATATTTAAAGAATTATCCCCCAACTCCTAATTGCTAAGGAGTTGCACCTTCCATCATCAGATCACTAACTTAAGACGTTCATGACTAGACGCAAATACTTCATTAGTCTTCGAAAATAAATGAAAAATGTCATGTGTGCCTACAATATTTGAAGAGTTCCCTCGATTTCCCCAGGATCCCATCATCAGATCTGGATTCGGTGACAATGGGACCAACTAGAAGGTATACCCTTTCAAACAAAAAAAGAATTTTTCAAATCGGTCCACGCGTCTTTGAGTAATCGGGGAACATACATAAAAAAAAAAAAGATTTCGACGAATTGTAAACCTCCTCCTTTTTGAAGTCGGTTAAAAAGTACAGGAAACCGTAAAAAACGGCCGCTGTTTTAAATTTCTTTACCTTTGATCCGACCTTGAATTATTTCGTAAAATGGTAATTAACAAACCACAAAAAAAAGTTGATTGTCCCATCTGGAAATTCCCACTCCTCTCAAAAAGCCAGAAGTAAAATCCCGCCTATATCCTCACCTCCAACTCCTCGAGGCGCTGCGTGAGCGCCAGTTTCTGCTGCACGGCGAGCCGCAGCAGCTGGTTGAGCGTCTTCTTCTCGTCCTCGGCGCCGGCCAGCGCCTGCGTCAGCTCGTCCACCTGCGTCCCGTACTCCTATACCCCCCTCACCTCCAACTCCTCGAGGCGCTGCGTCAGCGCGAGCTTCTGCTGCACGGCGAGCCGCAGCAGCTGGTTGAGCGTCTTCTTCTCGTCCTCGGCGCCGGCCAGCGCCTACGTCAGCTCGTCCACCTGCGTCCCGTACTCCTATACCCCCCTCACCTCCAACTCCTCGAGCCGCTGCGTGAGCGCGAGCTTCTGCTGCACGGCGAGCCGCAGCAGCTGGTTGAGCGTCTTCTTCTCGTCCTCGGCGCCGGCCAGCGCCTGCGTCAGCTCGTCCACTTGCGTCACGTACTCCTCGCACCGCGCCGCGAACATTGCGCGGAGACCTGCGTCACGAGAACACCGTTACAATTGTGCTTAGGTCAAATATATTAGATCGATAATCTAAGTATAGTTGAATTATCGAGAAGATGGAATTGCATTTGTAGTGGTGTTACTAAAGCAACACTTTTAAAGTGAACCTTGTGTCTTTACAATTAGGTTTACTATTAGTCGAATGCCAATACATGAGTCGATAAAACACACACAATAGCACACAATACATTGTAAATACGCGATACCACTACATATGCAATTGTATCTTCTCGATAATTCAACTATATTCCCCGATTTCCGCATAGAATTTAAATTAGCTTGATGGTCTGCAATAACAACGGGGTCCCAATTCACTGGAGAGCGTAGCGGCGTCATCCTTGAGTAAGATTGATTTATTTGCGCTAATTGGACAATTGGAACGTAAGACAAATTAGGAACCTCCTTTGTAAAGACTATTAAAAACAAAATAAAACCCCAACTCGCTGGAGAACGTAGCGGCGTCATCCTTGAAAAATGGCCGCTATTTTGATTTTCTTCAGTTTTGATACTTGTGCTGAAAATCAATCTCTGAGGACCCTATAGGTCCCTGAATGTGTACAACTCACTCTTCATCGTCCTTGAGTAAGATTGATTATGAAATGGTCTGCGGATGTCATCCGCAGACCACGAACCCTGTAAAGTGTTCGAAACGTCGGAATGAAGTTAAAATTAGTTAATATACGCGAGTTTATCCGTTTTCATAGTTTTATTTCATGAGTAATCCTCGCGGTAACCGAAGAAAATATTAAGATTGATTACTTTGCGCTAGTTGGTCAGTAGGGATATTAAGACAAATTAAGAACCACAAAGCTGAAGACTATTAAAAAAATAAAGCCCCAACTCACTGGAGAAGGTAGCGGCATCCTCTTTGAGCAGCCGCAGCTCGTTCCTCAGCTTGAGCATCGTCTCGGTGACGATGGTCTTCTCCGTCTCGTACTTGCTCTTGAGGTTAGCCAGCGCCACTTCGGCCGTGTTCTTGTTTGACTTGAGGACGGTCCGCAGCGTGGCGATCTGTTCGCGCTTGGTCGATAATAGGGATTTGAGCTTGATGACTTGTTCTTGGAGTTCGGCTAACTCGGCGGCGCGCTCTTCCGATTCCATTCCTGGAATGTATAGTTTGAGATTAGTGTCACGTTGAAATTGTTGTGGAAATGTTAAATAACCTACATTACTTACTATCCAATCATTCTTATGGACTTTGAAGTATGGCACTCGAACGGCACATACTCGAACATCGGTGTTTATTGAATGATTTGAGATGATGATGTTTTATATTTGAGACATCTATCAAAAGAGATCTTACTGGCGATGACACTTACGTCACCCGACGTCGCATTTTTGTAGTTGCCTTTGATAACGACATAGCACCGTCAACGATAACATCCCATTTGATAAAGTACAAAGTTACATTTATTTGTATTTAAATGAAATATTTTTAATTAAATGAAATATTCTTCACGCAATATAGATAAAGAATATTTCATTGAACTGCCAATATCCAAAATAATATTCGTATCCAAAAAGTGAGTCGGATATCAAAATTTATGAAATATTTTATACAAGCAAGTTTCGTTCACGCTGGTCTGTCAAACATGCTAAACCACAGTTCACTACATACTCACTAACTACGTTGGGTAACTAACTACTTTGTACCAAAGAGTTTTCATTGTAATAGCTGTAATGACTGTGCTTCGAATATCGATGCCAACAACGTACAGGGTTCTAAGTTCTGAAAATAACCTTCAGCACTTTGCATCTCATACGTTGCTGTTATCGATTTGTCACCTGATGTAGAATATCGCTAGTACAGTAATATACAGGGTGGTCCAAACCTTGACGTCAAAAAATTTTTTTTAGATTCCTCACGTCATGAGCTATCAGAATATACCCCATGTATGTTAGCCGATTTTTTGTAGTTTTCGAGTTATGAATTTTTGAAAATTTTTTTTTTGAGAAATTCTGGAGTGATGAAATTTATTAATAAAAAAAAAGTATTGGGTTTTTTAACTAGTTTCTTTTTGTAAAAGTATTACTACAAATAAAGCATTTACTGACATAAAAATTTGCGTCCTCACTTTGATACAAGTATGATAAAAAAATACGAAATTCAAAATTTTACGCTAAAAACGCATCAAAATAGCATTAATGTACGTAAATAAAACATATCCCAAGGAATTTTCGTATTCTAAAGACCGCACTAGACCTTGAGGCTTCGTAAAAGCAAAAAAAAGTGATACTTAATGATGAGGATTTTTCGGAGTAGTCGGTCAAATAAACTTAAAAAAGCTTAAAATTTTAAAGTAGTAAAAAATGACTTGAATAACTACACAAATTGAGTTTTTGAGGTATTTTCTGTTATTGTTTATTGATAAGAACAACAAAACAGACGAAATTTTACTTTATTTTTAAATAAAAAATTTAGAAGCTTTTTTTAAGTTTATTTGAGCGACTACTCCGAAAAATCCTCATTATTAAGTATCACCTTTTTTTTGCTTTTACGAAGGTTTAAGGTCTAGGGCAGTCTTTAGATTACCAAAAATCCTTGGGATATGTTTTATTTTTTTTATTTACGTACATTAATGCTATTTTGATGCGTTTTTAACGTAAAATTTTGAATTTGGTATTTTTATCCTACTTGTATCAAAGTGAGGACGCTAAATTTTTTGTCAGTACATGCCTTATTTGTAGTAATACTTTCACAAAAAGAAAATATTTAAAAAACACAATAGTTTTTTTTTATCAAAAAATTTCTTCATTCCAGAATTTCTCAAAAAAAAAATTTCTAAAATTCATAACTCGAAAACTACAAAAAATCGGCTAACATACATGGGGTATATTCTGATAGCCCATGACGTGAGTAATCTAAAAAAAATTTTTTGACGTCAAGGTTTGGACCACCCTGTATTATTAGGTCACTGCTTGTGCTACGAGAGCTATAGAAGAATATATGGAAGCGTAGAGTCGCCATCAGATATATTGGAGCGGCCAGGACGCTCACAAATATCTGAACAGACGGTGTCACGGTGTTAGTGCAAGTTCAAATATTTTTAACCAGCGTGGCCGCTCCTATACATTTAATGGCGATTGTAGCATTTGCTGTATGTATCAGCTAACAAATTAAACAGTTTGTTCACTCTATTACAATCAAATACTCTTTGATTGTACTGAAATAAAAGCTAAATTCTTACTATTACAACTATTTCACATAATATAATGCAGCAGCAACTGCCGCAGAGAGTCGCCCACGCTACTCAGCATGTTAGAATGCGGCACGTCTCTGTATTGGACGCTCTGTTTCAATGTATTTTTCCACGCTGAATGGAAATTCACGGGTCTTGACACAGGTTTCCTTATTATAGGCTTATTGTATGTGTTAAGGTTGAATTTAGAATAGCAATTCGATCTCCAAGGTTTTTCTGATTCGAACTGGTTGTCGATGGAGTTCTTGTTGCTATTAGACATGTGTTCGAAGTAGTCGGTGATTTTTTTCACCCGACCGATGCCTTCGTAGTTCTCGCAGTATTCATATGCTAGTCTCTTCTGTAGTTTCGGCATGAGGAGTGCTACTTTTCGTTTCGTGTCTCCTAGTTTGAGTTTAGCGTTGTTTTGTTCCTTGGCTTTTTTAATGGAATTCAAGGAACAGTTCTTTTGTTTGTTTGGATCTGGTTGGGAGCCTGGGAGGGAAATATTAGTAGTATTAGGTTATGAGGAGTATATTGTATAACAATTTAAATGTTATCATTGTTATGTAAATGTGGAAGTAGTAATTAGTAAATGAGGTGGAAGACTTTTAAATTGTTATACAATAGATCCAAGTTAATTCGGATGAAAACATAAAAAAGGTAGGAAAAAATATTTAAAAGGTGATTTCAAGAAAATATAGGATGTTATATCGAAAACAAAAATATTGACGGCGAACTAGCTTAACCTTCGGTATACGAGGTGGGGTATACCAGACCCCAAATGTATGGAAACACATTGGTATATACATTTTTCACCTTGTATGCGAAGGGTTAAATCAATCGGGCGAGCGTCGGATTCATTCCGAAAACGTAAATCTCTAAGGGCGGGTTGCACCAACCACACTTGACGGGCCGATTAACACTACATCATCATCATATCAGCCGAAAGACGTCCACTGCTGAACATAGGCCTCCCCCAAAGATTGCCACAATGACCGGTCCTGCGCCACCCGCATCCAGCGGACTCCTGCGACCTTCACCAGGTCATCGGTCCACGCGATTAACATTACCCAGGAGATTAATTTGAAACTTTCCATAGCGAATAATTTAATACTGACAGAGGGTTTGGTGCAACTGTAAGGGTCGATTCAGACCGGAATGGCAGCGGCCGGCAGCGACGCGGCAATCCCTTTCATTGTGTAATAATTTTAGACTTTATCTACATATTGAAAAATATCAGTGTCGCTTGAAATACTCGAAAAGGCCGCGTGGTGCCGTCGGCGGCATTGCGCGGCTGTCCGCCATCATTCGTACCCGCCGGTCGCCCATGCCAGCGGCCAGAGGAGGCGGCGACCGGCCGCTGGTGGTAATGGGAGGCGGCTTTTTTTTTTTATTGAAAAACAATTCAACACTTACATGATATCTTAAACAATATTTTCGCCAAACTGCGAAACAGTTTGTTGGCGATGCGCTCACTATTCTTATAACTAGCGGCCGTCAGCGGCCGAGAGCGACGACGCGAGGCGGCGGGCTGCCGCCAGCGGCTGTGAGCGACGAAACGACTCATCGCTGCCGGCCGCTGCCATTTCGGTCTGAATCGGCCCTAAGTGTAAGGCTTGAATGGCGAACATCTAGTGGCGTCCTGTGGTGCGTCGAGTGTCTAAGAGCTTTAGACGGCGTGGACTCGGGTTACTTGCATACGTTTGCATTTGTTTAACATGGACGCTACGTCGCACGCATCGCTCTTTATTAAACTTGAGAACGCGTGAGACGACGTTCGCGCTGCAATGGTTCGAAAAGACTAAAGACGCGGCGCACAGTTTTGGAATGCCGCGTGCGACGTCAAGACTCCAACGTTGACGTGTGAAAGAGACCACAACAATGCATGTCTACTGGGTGACATCGGGGTCGTGATCCAAACTGTGAGAAACGTGTTAAGATAGTCTTCCTAAACAATGTTCTCTATGTGACCTATATGAACAAACTTACTTTTTTTACGACTAGTAAAGTTCGTGTTCATTAATATGTATACATTTCTCCATACTAATCCTTTCCAAATGTGTTTACATAATTATGAAACGAGACTGGAAGTTATGAACACTTCCGCACCGTTCGGTAGGGAAACAGTTTTTTTTTTTCGCGATATTCATATTTGTTCCATGGGAAACCTTGTTGAGAATGACCATCTTAACACGTTTCTCACAGTTTGGATCACGACTCCGATGTCACCCAGTATATATAGTGAGCATTCAGACGCAGCGTACGACGTGACGCGACGCCGCGTGCGGCGTGAAATAGGAGACCACGGCCATCGACCATCGCCCGAGTGGCGCGGTGGGTAGCGGCGCTTCGAGCGCTTGAGGGATTTGAACGGTGGGCACTCACGCCAGCTTGCATTCGATTATCATAGACAGCTAATAGTGTCGGCGGCGCGGGCCACGGGAGGCCCTCCAGTAATATAGTGCAGTTACCGGGCGCGCGGTGGTGGTGGCGGCGCGAGTCCAGCGCGGCGTCGAGCGCGGCGCGCAGGTGTGTGAGCTGTGGGGGGGGGGGGGGGGAGGGAGGCCCTCCAGTAATATAGTGCAGTTACCGGGCGCGCGGTGGTGGTGGCGGCGCGAGTCCAGCGCGGCGTCGAGCGCGGCGCGCAGGTGTGTGAGCTGTGGGGGGGGGGGGGGGGAGGGGGGGCCTCCAGTAATATAGTGCAGTTACCGGGCGCGCGGTGGTGGTGGCGGCGCGAGTCCAGCGCGGCGTCGAGCGCGGCGCGCAGGTGTGTGAGCTGTGGGGGGGGGGGGGAGGGAGGGAGGCCCTCCAGTAGTATAGTGCAGTTACCGGGCGCGCGGTGGTGGTGGCGGCGCGAGTCCAGCGCGGCGTCGAGCGCGGCGCGCAGGTGTGTGAGCTGTGGGGGGGGGGGGGGAGGGGGGGCCTCCAGTAATATAGTGCAGTTACCGGGCGCGCGGTGGTGGTGGCGGCGCGAGTCCAGCGCGGCGTCGAGCGCGGCGCGCAGGTGTGTGAGCTGTGGGGGGGGGGGGGGGGGGGGGAGGGGGGGCCTCCAGTAATATAGTGCAGTTACCGGGCGCGCGGTGGTGGTGGCGGCGCGAGTCCAGCGCGGCGTCGAGCGCGGCGCGCAGGTGTGTGAGCTGTGGGGGGGGGGGGGAGGGAGGCCCTCCAGTAATATAGTGCAGTTACCGGGCGCGCGGTGGTGGTGGCGGCGCGAGTCCAGCGCGGCGTCGAGCGCGGCGCGCAGGTGTGTGAGCTGTGGGGGGGGGGGGGGAGGGGGGGCCTCCAGTAATATAGTGCAGTTACCGGGCGCGCGGTGGTGGTGGCGGCGCGAGTCCAGCGCGGCGTCGAGCGCGGCGCGCAGGTGTGTGAGCTGTGGGGGGGGGGGGGGGGGGGAGGGGGGGCCTCCAGTAATATAGTGCAGTTACCGGGCGCGCGGTGGTGGTGGCGGCGCGAGTCCAGCGCGGCGTCGAGCGCGGCGCGCAGGTGTGTGAGCTGTGGGGGGGGGGGGGGAGGGAGGCCCTCCAGTAATATAGTGCAGTTACCGGGCGCGCGGTGGTGGTGGCGGCGCGAGTCCAGCGCGGCGTCGAGCGCGGCGCGCAGGTGTGTGAGCTGTGGGGGGGGGGGGAGGGGGGGCCTCCAGTAATATAGTGCAGTTACCGGGCGCGCGGTGGTGGTGGCGGCGCGAGTCCAGCGCGGCGTCGAGCGCGGCGCGCAGGTGTGTGAGCTGTGGGGGGGGGGGGGAGGGGGGGCCTCCAGTAATATAGTGCAGTTACCGGGCGCGCGGTGGTGGTGGCGGCGCGAGTCCAGCGCGGCGTCGAGCGCGGCGCGCAGGTGTGTGAGCTGTGGGGGGGGGGGGGGGGGGGGGGAGGGGGGGCCTCCAGTAATATAGTGCAGTTACCGGGCGCGCGGTGGTGGTGGCGGCGCGAGTCCAGCGCGGCGTCGAGCGCGGCGCGCAGGTGTGTGAGCTGTGGGGGGGGGGGGGAGGGAGGCCCTCCAGTAATATAGTGCAGTTACCGGGCGCGCGGTGGTGGTGGCGGCGCGAGTCCAGCGCGGCGTCGAGCGCGGCGCGCAGGTGTGTGAGCTGTGGGGGGGGGGGGAGGGAGGCCCTCCAGTAATATAGTGCAGTTACCGGGCGCGCGGTGGTGGTGGCGGCGCGAGTCCAGCGCGGCGTCGAGCGCGGCGCGCAGGTGTGTGAGCTGTGGGGGGGGGGGGAGGGGGGGCCTCCAGTAATATAGTGCAGTTACCGGGCGCGCGGTGGTGGTGGCGGCGCGAGTCCAGCGCGGCGTCGAGCGCGGCGCGCAGGTGTGTGAGCTGTGGGGGGGGGGGGGGGGGAGGGGGGGCCTCCAGTAATATAGTGCAGTTACCGGGCGCGCGGTGGTGGTGGCGGCGCGAGTCCAGCGCGGCGTCGAGCGCGGCGCGCAGGTGTGTGAGCTGTGGGGGGGGGGGGAGGGAGGGAGGCCCTCCAGTAGTATAGTGCAGTTACCGGGCGCGCGGTGGTGGTGGCGGCGCGAGTCCAGCGCGGCGTCGAGCGCGGCGCGCAGGTGTGTGAGCTGTGGGGGGGGGGGGGGGGAGGGGGGGCCTCCAGTAATATAGTGCAGTTACCGGGCGCGCGGTGGTGGTGGCGGCGCGAGTCCAGCGCGGCGTCGAGCGCGGCGCGCAGGTGTGTGAGCTGTGGGGGGGGGGGGGGGGGGGAGGGGGGGCCTCCAGTAATATAGTGCAGTTACCGGGCGCGCGGTGGTGGTGGCGGCGCGAGTCCAGCGCGGCGTCGAGCGCGGCGCGCAGGTGTGTGAGCTGTGGGGGGGGGGGGGGGGGGGAGGGGGGGCCTCCAGTAATATAGTGCAGTTACCGGGCGCGCGGTGGTGGTGGCGGCGCGAGTCCAGCGCGGCGTCGAGCGCGGCGCGCAGGTGTGTGAGCTGTGGGGGGGGGGGGGGAGGGGGGGGCCTCCAGTAATATAGTGCAGTTACCGGGCGCGCGGTGGTGGTGGCGGCGCGAGTCCAGCGCGGCGTCGAGCGCGGCGCGCAGGTGTGTGAGCTGTGGGGGGGGGGGGGGGGGAGGGGGGGCCTCCAGTAATATAGTGCAGTTACCGGGGCGCGCGGTGGTGGTGGCGGCGCGAGTCCAGCGCGGCGTCGAGCGCGGCGCGCAGGTGTGTGAGCTGTGGGGGGGGGGGGGGGGGGAGGGGGGGCCTCCAGTAATATAGTGCAGTTACCGGGCGCGCGGTGGTGGTGGCGGCGCGAGTCCAGCGCGGCGTCGAGCGCGGCGCGCAGGTGTGTGAGCTGTGGGGGGGGGGGGGGGGGAGGGGGGGCCTCCAGTAATATAGTGCAGTTACCGGGCGCGCGGTGGTGGTGGCGGCGCGAGTCCAGCGCGGCGTCGAGCGCGGCGCGCAGGTGTGTGAGCTGTGGGGGGGGGGGGGGGGGGGAGGGAGGCCCTCCAGTAATATAGTGCAGTTACCGGGCGCGCGGTGGTGGTGGCGGCGCGAGTCCAGCGCGGCGTCGAGCGCGGCGCGCAGGTGTGTGAGCTGGTCCAGCAACGTGTCGGCAGCGCGGGCCACGGCGCCGGCGGCACGGAGACCCTCTAGTTCTCCCGCGGCGAGCGCTAGGGCTTCGTCCTCCACCTCAACAGAACGACCGTCGGCGCCGCGGACTGTGGAACAAAATAATGTCTTAATTTAAAGTACAATACTATAGTTAGGAAAGATTAGATTAGATTAGATTTATTTATTTCATAAAAGAGAATTACAGGTTAAATTTACATACATGTCAAAACTAACAGAATTTCTTTTATGACCGTCAATAATATTCAAAAATAAAAATAATTAATCAATCTTCATATATAACAAATGTCAAATAAAAGAATTATGATATATCTCCCAATAAAAATCGTCAATAAACAAAAAATAAAAAATACTATTAATATTATTAATAACAAAAAAACAAAAATTTACAATCTAAATTACAATTTATGTCTCCCAAAAAGAATCGTCATAGTCAAAAGGTACACAAATAAAATAAAAATTCAAGTTACAAATTTATCTCCCAATAAGAATCGTCATTAAATTAAATTTAAATTTAAAATTTATATGGTAAAATGTCAATACATTCAAAATCTTAAATCCATATATTCGTCAACAGAGTACAAGGGTTTTTCCAACAAAAGGTTTCTCAGTCGATGGCAAAATGTCTGATCACATGGCTCATTCCTCAGACTTGCTGGCAGGTGCTCGAAATACGTTGACCCAATAACACGCGGGTTCTTTGTTGAGAGTGAAAAAACCTAGGATCCATTTATACGGTTATAATTACCGTCTGTGATAGCGGCGTGTTCCAGCAGCAGTCGCTCCGGCTGCGTGCCGTTGACGGCGCACACGTGGTGGTACATCTGTGATGACAGGGCCCGACCCGCGCCTGGAAGTGTTATTCATTACCGTCCGTGATGGCGGCGTGTTCCAGCAGCAGTCGCTCCGGCTGCGTGCCGTTGACGGCGCACACGTGGTGGTACATCTGTGATGACAGGGCCCGACCCGCGCCTGGAAGTGTTATTCATTACCGTCCGTGATGGCGGCGTGTTCCAGCAGCAGTCGCTCCGGCTGCGTGCCGTTGACGGCGCACACGTGGTGGTACATCTGTGATGACAGGGCCCGACCCGCGCCTGGAAGTGTTATTCATTACCGTCCGTGATGGCGGCGTGTTCCAGCAGCAGTCGCTCCGGCTGCGTGCCGTTGACGGCGCACACGTGGTGGTACATCTGTGATGACAGGGCCCGACCCGCGCCTGGAAGTGTTATTCATTACCGTCCGTGATGGCGGCGTGTTCCAGCAGCAGTCGCTCCGGCTGCGTGCCGTTGACGGCGCACACGTGGTGGTACATCTGTGATGACAGGGCCCGACCCGCGCCTGGAAGTGTTATTCATTACCGTCCGTGATGGCGGCGTGTTCCAGCAGCAGTCGCTCCGGCTGCGTGCCGTTGACGGCGCACACGTGGTGGTACATCTGTGATGACAGGGCCCGACCCGCGCCTGGAAGTGTTATTCATTACCGTCCGTGATGGCGGCGTGTTCCAGCAGCAGTCGCTCCGGCTGCGTGCCGTTGACGGCGCACACGTGGTGGTACATCTGTGATGACAGGGCCCGACCCGCGCCTGGAAGTGTTATTCATTACCGTCCGTGATGGCGGCGTGTTCCAGCAGCAGTCGCTCCGGCTGCGTGCCGTTGACGGCGCACACGTGGTGGTACATCTGTGATGACAGGGCCCGACCCGCGCCTGGAAGTGTTATTCATTACCGTCCGTGATGGCGGCGTGTTCCAGCAGCAGTCGCTCCGGCTGCGTGCCGTTGACGGCGCACACGTGGTGGTACATCTGTGATGACAGGGCCCGACCCGCGCCTGGAAGTGTTATTCATTACCGTCCGTGATGGCGGCGTGTTCCAGCAGCAGTCGCTCCGGCTGCGTGCCGTTGACGGCGCACACGTGGTGGTACATCTGTGATGACAGGGCCCGACCCGCGCCTGGAAGTGTTATTCATTACCGTCCGTGATGGCGGCGTGTTCCAGCAGCAGTCGCTCCGGCTGCGTGCCGTTGACGGCGCACACGTGGTGGTACATCTGTGATGACAGGGCCCGACCCGCGCCTGGAAGTGTTATTCATTACCGTCCGTGATGGCGGCGTGTTCCAGCAGCAGTCGCTCCGGCTGCGTGCCGTTGACGGCGCACACGTGGTGGTACATCTGTGATGACAGGGCCCGACCCGCGCCTGGAAGTGTTATTCATTACCGTCCGTGATGGCGGCGTGTTCCAGCAGCAGTCGCTCCGGCTGCGTGCCGTTGACGGCGCACACGTGGTGGTACATCTGTGATGACAGGGCCCGACCCGCGCCTGGAAGTGTTATTCATTACCGTCCGTGATGGCGGCGTGTTCCAGCAGCAGTCGCTCCGGCTGCGTGCCGTTGACGGCGCACACGTGGTGGTACATCTGTGATGACAGGGCCCGACCCGCGCCTGGAAGTGTTATTCATTACCGTCCGTGATGGCGGCGTGTTCCAGCAGCAGTCGCTCCGGCTGCGTGCCGTTGACGGCGCACACGTGGTGGTACATCTGTGATGACAGGGCCCGACCCGCGCCTGGAAGTGTTATTCATTACCGTCCGTGATGGCGGCGTGTTCCAGCAGCAGTCGCTCCGGCTGCGTGCCGTTGACGGCGCACACGTGGTGGTACATCTGTGATGACAGGGCCCGACCCGCGCCTGGAAGTGTTATTCATTACCGTCCGTGATGGCGGCGTGTTCCAGCAGCAGTCGCTCCGGCTGCGTGCCGTTGACGGCGCACACGTGGTGGTACATCTGTGATGACAGGGCCCGACCCGCGCCTGGAAGTGTTATTCATTACCGTCCGTGATGGCGGCGTGTTCCAGCAGCAGTCGCTCCGGCTGCGTGCCGTTGACGGCGCACACGTGGTGGTACATCTGTGATGACAGGGCCCGACCCGCGCCTGGAAGTGTTATTCATTACCGTCCGTGATGGCGGCGTGTTCCAGCAGCAGTCGCTCCGGCTGCGTGCCGTTGACGGCGCACACGTGGTGGTACATCTGTGATGACAGGGCCCGACCCGCGCCTGGAAGTGTTATTCATTACCGTCCGTGATGGCGGCGTGTTCCAGCAGCAGTCGCTCCGGCTGCGTGCCGTTGACGGCGCACACGTGGTGGTACATCTGTGATGACAGGGCCCGACCCGCGCCTGGAAGTGTTATTCATTACCGTCCGTGATGGCGGCGTGTTCCAGCAGCAGTCGCTCCGGCTGCGTGCCGTTGACGGCGCACACGTGGTGGTACATCTGTGATGACAGGGCCCGACCCGCGCCTGGAAGTGTTATTCATTACCGTCCGTGATGGCGGCGTGTTCCAGCAGCAGTCGCTCCGGCTGCGTGCCGTTGACGGCGCACACGTGGTGGTACATCTGTGATGACAGGGCCCGACCCGCGCCTGGAAGTGTTATTCATTACCGTCCGTGATGGCGGCGTGTTCCAGCAGCAGTCGCTCCGGCTGCGTGCCGTTGACGGCGCACACGTGGTGGTACATCTGTGATGACAGGGCCCGACCCGCGCCTGGAAGTGTTATTCATTACCGTCCGTGATGGCGGCGTGTTCCAGCAGCAGTCGCTCCGGCTGCGTGCCGTTGACGGCGCACACGTGGTGGTACATCTGTGATGACAGGGCCCGACCCGCGCCTGGAAGTGTTATTCATTACCGTCCGTGATGGCGGCGTGTTCCAGCAGCAGTCGCTCCGGCTGCGTGCCGTTGACGGCGCACACGTGGTGGTACATCTGTGATGACAGGGCCCGACCCGCGCCTGGAAGTGTTATTCATTACCGTCCGTGATGGCGGCGTGTTCCAGCAGCAGTCGCTCCGGCTGCGTGCCGTTGACGGCGCACACGTGGTGGTACATCTGTGATGACAGGGCCCGACCCGCGCCTGGAAGTGTTATTCATTACCGTCCGTGATGGCGGCGTGTTCCAGCAGCAGTCGCTCCGGCTGCGTGCCGTTGACGGCGCACACGTGGTGGTACATCTGTGATGACAGGGCCCGACCCGCGCCTGGAAGTGTTATTCATTACCGTCCGTGATGGCGGCGTGTTCCAGCAGCAGTCGCTCCGGCTGCGTGCCGTTGACGGCGCACACGTGGTGGTACATCTGTGATGACAGGGCCCGACCCGCGCCTGGAAGTGTTATTCATTACTAGGCTTAGGACTTTTCATAGCATATCGTGGTTCTAAAATCCTTGGAGCCGCTATGTGTAAAATTTTCGAAGTCAAAGTCAAAGTATATTGTAATATTAAATATAATGATTTATACCTACTGTCACATCCTTACTGAATTAATTTTAATCGAACGTAATTAATTTTAAAAAACTTTATTTCATAAAAATTACATACTAAATTAGTTACCTACTTATACCAAAACAGAAACCATAAAAAACTAGACAATTAGTGTTCAAAACAAACTAGAAAAAGTCTTAAATAGCGATGAAAATGGCGAAAATATCATGTTGTTTTTCTCGAAAGTTTCGAATCTTTCGTATAGATTACATGTAACTTCCGAACAAGAAACAAAACTGACGTTCCCTTTGAAGTAAATAGACTTCACTTCACGTTGATATCACATAGAGCATAGATTATTGATTTCAATTTATAAGTATTTTATCATAATTTATAATTTAAACTGTTTAGTCAACTGATATTGAGATTTAGTCTGAGCAAAATGAAAAGTCACGTGTTTGTACTAGAACATTCGGAGTATCTTAATTCAATAAAATAATGCAAAAAAAAGTATTTTACACGTAAACCACTACTATTATAAAATGCACTGTAAACTTATATACCTATTTCATTATACTGTTTAAGTACACCCGGATAAGACCGGACTATTTTTTGGTAAGTTGAAAGGATGTAAAAAAAAAATATTCTCAATAACTTTTACCTGCAGATGTGTGATGTACGTGATAAAAAAAACAAGCTTTCAATATAAATTTACTTTCACTCAGCCGAATAGCTTAGGAGTAAACGTAAAGTCAAACTTGCACTATTTTTTTTCCAAGATACCCAATCGATAAACCTTCTTGGCTTATGATCGGACTAGTATCTCATTTCAACTCTAAAGTAAGGAGAAGAAGGTGCATAGCTTCCTGTTAAAGATGGAATCTCCAAAAATTCTCCAAAAAAAACACTTTTTTTTAAACGTTCGTAGCTCACGACTGATGCGGCTGAGTGTTCGGAAGTTACATGTAATTTATACTAAAGATTCGAAACTTTCGAGAAAAACAAGATGATACTTTCGCCATTTTCATCGCTATTTCCGATCTAGGAGGCTTTTTCTAGTTTGTCTTGAACCTAATTGTCTAGTTTTTTATGGTTTCTGATATAACTAAATTCGTATGCACTTTTTATGAAATAAAGTTCGATTTTTAAATTAATTATGTTCGATTATAATAAACTCAGTAACGATGTGACAGTAGGCATAAATCATTATAGTCATTATAGAAAGTGAATAGAATATTACAATGTACTTTGACTTTGACTTCGAAAAAAATTCACATAGCGGCTCCAAGGATTTTAGAACCACGATATGCTATGAAAAGTCCTAAGCCTATTCATTACCGTCCGTGATGGCGGCGTGTTCCAGCAGCAGTCGCTCCGGCTGCGTGCCGTTGACGGCGCACACGTGGTGGTACATCTGTGATGACAGGGCCCGACCCGCGCCTGGAAGTGTTATTCATTACCGTCCGTGATGGCGGCGTGTTCCAGCAGCAGTCGCTCCGGCTGCGTGCCGTTGACGGCGCACACGTGGTGGTACATCTGTGATGACAGGGCCCGACCCGCGCCTGGAAGTGTTATTCATTACCGTCCGTGATGGCGGCGTGTTCCAGCAGCAGTCGCTCCGGCTGCGTGCCGTTGACGGCGCACACGTGGTGGTACATCTGTGATGACAGGGCCCGACCCGCGCCTGGAAGTGTTATTCATTACCGTCCGTGATGGCGGCGTGTTCCAGCAGCAGTCGCTCCGGCTGCGTGCCGTTGACGGCGCACACGTGGTGGTACATCTGTGATGACAGGGCCCGACCCGCGCCTGGAAGTGTTATTCATTACCGTCCGTGATGGCGGCGTGTTCCAGCAGCAGTCGCTCCGGCTGCGTGCCGTTGACGGCGCACACGTGGTGGTACATCTGTGATGACAGGGCCCGACCCGCGCCTGGAAGTGTTATTCATTACCGTCCGTGATGGCGGCGTGTTCCAGCAGCAGTCGCTCCGGCTGCGTGCCGTTGACGGCGCACACGTGGTGGTACATCTGTGATGACAGGGCCCGACCCGCGCCTGGAAGTGTTATTCATTACCGTCCGTGATGGCGGCGTGTTCCAGCAGCAGTCGCTCCGGCTGCGTGCCGTTGACGGCGCACACGTGGTGGTACATCTGTGATGACAGGGCCCGACCCGCGCCTGGAAGTGTTATTCATTACCGTCCGTGATGGCGGCGTGTTCCAGCAGCAGTCGCTCCGGCTGCGTGCCGTTGACGGCGCACACGTGGTGGTACATCTGTGATGACAGGGCCCGACCCGCGCCTGGAAGTGTTATTCATTACCGTCCGTGATGGCGGCGTGTTCCAGCAGCAGTCGCTCCGGCTGCGTGCCGTTGACGGCGCACACGTGGTGGTACATCTGTGATGACAGGGCCCGACCCGCGCCTGGAAGTGTTATTCATTACCGTCCGTGATGGCGGCGTGTTCCAGCAGCAGTCGCTCCGGCTGCGTGCCGTTGACGGCGCACACGTGGTGGTACATCTGTGATGACAGGGCCCGACCCGCGCCTGGAAGTGTTATTCATTACCGTCCGTGATGGCGGCGTGTTCCAGCAGCAGTCGCTCCGGCTGCGTGCCGTTGACGGCGCACACGTGGTGGTACATCTGTGATGACAGGGCCCGACCCGCGCCTGGAAGTGTTATTCATTACCGTCCGTGATGGCGGCGTGTTCCAGCAGCAGTCGCTCCGGCTGCGTGCCGTTGACGGCGCACACGTGGTGGTACATCTGTGATGACAGGGCCCGACCCGCGCCTGGAAGTGTTATTCATTACCGTCCGTGATGGCGGCGTGTTCCAGCAGCAGTCGCTCCGGCTGCGTGCCGTTGACGGCGCACACGTGGTGGTACATCTGTGATGACAGGGCCCGACCCGCGCCTGGAAGTGTTATTCATTACCGTCCGTGATGGCGGCGTGTTCCAGCAGCAGTCGCTCCGGCTGCGTGCCGTTGACGGCGCACACGTGGTGGTACATCTGTGATGACAGGGCCCGACCCGCGCCTGGAAGTGTTATTCATTACCGTCCGTGATGGCGGCGTGTTCCAGCAGCAGTCGCTCCGGCTGCGTGCCGTTGACGGCGCACACGTGGTGGTACATCTGTGATGACAGGGCCCGACCCGCGCCTGGAAGTGTTATTCATTACCGTCCGTGATGGCGGCGTGTTCCAGCAGCAGTCGCTCCGGCTGCGTGCCGTTGACGGCGCACACGTGGTGGTACATCTGTGATGACAGGGCCCGACCCGCGCCTGGAAGTGTTATTCATTACCGTCCGTGATGGCGGCGTGTTCCAGCAGCAGTCGCTCCGGCTGCGTGCCGTTGACGGCGCACACGTGGTGGTACATCTGTGATGACAGGGCCCGACCCGCGCCTGGAAGTGTTATTCATTACCGTCCGTGATGGCGGCGTGTTCCAGCAGCAGTCGCTCCGGCTGCGTGCCGTTGACGGCGCACACGTGGTGGTACATCTGTGATGACAGGGCCCGACCCGCGCCTGGAAGTGTTATTCATTACCGTCCGTGATGGCGGCGTGTTCCAGCAGCAGTCGCTCCGGCTGCGTGCCGTTGACGGCGCACACGTGGTGGTACATCTGTGATGACAGGGCCCGACCCGCGCCTGGAAGTGTTATTCATTACCGTCCGTGATGGCGGCGTGTTCCAGCAGCAGTCGCTCCGGCTGCGTGCCGTTGACGGCGCACACGTGGTGGTACATCTGTGATGACAGGGCCCGACCCGCGCCTGGAAGTGTTATTCATTACCGTCCGTGATGGCGGCGTGTTCCAGCAGCAGTCGCTCCGGCTGCGTGCCGTTGACGGCGCACACGTGGTGGTACATCTGTGATGACAGGGCCCGACCCGCGCCTGGAAGTGTTATTCATTACCGTCCGTGATGGCGGCGTGTTCCAGCAGCAGTCGCTCCGGCTGCGTGCCGTTGACGGCGCACACGTGGTGGTACATCTGCGCGAGCGCCTCCGCCGCCGACGACAGCGCCGGCGCAGCTGATGACAGGGCCCGACCCGCGCCTGGGAATTTTAATAATTATTTTAGCCGGTGACATTACAATAGGCGATACAGATATAGTGAGAAATGACTTGCCTTCGGAAACGTTCGTCAACGTCATGCTGTTTCAGTCTATCTCACTGAGACTGACAGTAATAGCTGTCACGCTACTTCAGTCAGACTCGGTGACACTGCCTGAAACAGCATGTGTTTACAAACGTTTCCGAAGGCAAGTAATTTCTCACTACACTACACCTGTAACGTCATAAAGACAATACAGTAACACAATTTTATAGCAGAATAATGAAACAAGTGCAATAATAAGATTTCGCTTTGTTTCGCAAAACGATGCACCAATATTTTATTCCTGGTATTGTGAACAATTCAGCGTCGAAAAACTTATTTATCGAACTACTGCGACTCTCGGTCTCGGACTCTTCGGCCTCGGCCACGCGGTCGCTGAGCTCGGCGAGCGAGGCCCGCGCTAGCGCCGCCGGGGACGCTTCAGGCAGACATACCTCCGGCCAGAGTCCTGAGCAGGTCACAGTCGGCCTGTAGAGCCGCGGCCCGCACTTCGGCCTCGGCCACGCGGTCGCTGAGCTCGGCGAGCGAGGCCCGCGCTAGCGCCGCCGGGGAGGCCTCCGGTGGGGCCGACGCGGCCTGTAGCTCGGCTAAGTTAGCGCCGAGAGCGGTAAGTTCTCCGCCGGAGACTCGCCACCACGTCAGCCAGGCTGCCGCGCGGGGGGGTACGCCGTTGCCGCCTTCCGTTTTTTCGTCCTCCTGGAGAAACATATTTAGATAAGGATTTCGATCAGGGAAATACAGGTTAACAGTATTGAGTTGACACAGCGCCTGATTTTGAAAAACTGATTAGTTGAGTTTGGCGCGAATGTTTTACGATACTGTACTATTGGTATATTTACAAATGAAATAGTATTGTTCGGCGGAATCAGTTCGTTTTATTTCATGGCAAGTTTGAGAAAAGCACTATACAAATCTCGGCGAGAATCAGGGTTACAGGCCGCGTATCCGCCTCAGTTCCTTAGGCCAGATATACCTACTTGGTCTGTAACCCTTCGTTTCCCGTCCTCTATAGTAATTTACTATTTTAGTACAGATGGTGCCTTTTTTACACGCTAGTGCGAGAAGTGGCTCATTTTACGTCAAGTTCAAAACTTCGGAGGGCCAAAAAGTTAGGCGCGAATGTATTTTTAATCTGTTTGAGATATTCTTTTACCTGGTGGTATAGACATTACATTAGTTATAAAGTTTTTTTTTTTCAGTGGCTGAATGTGAAGACCTAGTGTCACAATTTGAAGTTTCAAAACAAAAGACAATTTGTTTGCAGTCCTAGGTGTGAAAAAATACATGCCATCTCTTTACATATCATCTTAGCACATGACACCGGATACATAGTATTTCCGGGTTTAATTTAAAGTAAGTAACATTAACATTCCGTAGCAAGTTTGAGAAAACAATATTTATATGCCTAAATGTTGGGAAAATATGGTGATGCAGTTGGATCTCCTGTTCGTACCTTAACATCTCTGCGGCGGACGTATTGACCGCTGACGCTGTGCGTTGCATTCGGATGTCGATAGGAGCGGAATTGAACGTTGACACTAACGTCAGACGCCGCGTACAGTATAAAATCGACGACAACAATTTTTTTTCATTGCAGATTCAACCCTACAAATAACGTACAAAGTATTATCTACGATGACAAAACACGCGCTCTCGCTCTCCGCCGTCGCTTGTGCCGCGGACTGACGCCGATAGACACGGCACATACCGGCTGCGTCTCCTTGTGCAGCGCGGCGAGCGCCGACACGCGCGAGGCGGCGCGCTGCAGGCCGCAGCGCAGCACGCAGGCGCACGCGCTCTCGCTCTCCGCCGTCGCTTGTGCCGCGGACTGACGCCGATAGACACGGCACATACCGGCTGCGTCTCCTTGTGCAGCGCGGCGAGCGCCGACACGCGCGAGGCGGCGCGCTGCAGGCCGCAGCGCAGCACGCAGGCGCACGCGCTCTCGCTCTCCGCCGTCGCTTGTGCCGCGGACTGACGCCGATAGACACGGCACATACCGGCTGCGTCTCCTTGTGCAGCGCGGCGAGCGCCGACACGCGCGAGGCGGCGCGCTGCAGGCCGCAGCGCAGCACGCAGGCGCACGCGCTCTCGCTCTCCGCCGTCGCTTGTGCCGCGGACTGACGCCGATAGACACGGCACATACCGGCTGCGTCTCCTTGTGCAGCGCGGCGAGCGCCGACACGCGCGAGGCGGCGCGCTGCAGGCCGCAGCGCAGCACGCAGGCGCACGCGCTCTCGCTCTCCGCCGTCGCTTGTGCCGCGGACTGACGCCGATAGACACGGCACATACCGGCTGCGTCTCCTTGTGCAGCGCGGCGAGCGCCGACACGCGCGAGGCGGCGCGCTGCAGGCCGCAGCGCAGCACGCAGGCGCACGCGCTCTCGCTCTCCGCCGTCGCTTGTGCCGCGCGGACTGACGCTGATAGTTGACTCTGTGGACATATAATTATGTATTATTTTTTATTTATTTACCCCCTTATTCATAAACGTTTGTTAACTTAACAAGCCGCTAAAAATTGTTTGTCCCATTCGGTCTTAACAAGGTGTCCATAAGAGCAAAAGGGACAAACAATTACTAACGGCTTGTTAAGTTAACAAACGTTTATGAATAAGGGGGTTAATCTTTATTGCACAAAATAAAAATCGTACAAAAGGCGGACTTAATGCTATGAAGCATTCTCTACCAGTCAATGTATTAACTTAAGACTACCTGAAAGAGACATTTTTAGTTCGAAATTAATAAATTTCTTTAGGATTTTTTAAGTAATCACAATTGTAATTTCCTTTTAAACGAAAAGACGATTCGGTCCTGCTAGACCTAGTAGCACCTTTATCATTGGTATTTCATAATAACGTTGCTTCCCTTTGAATGTGTAGTTCCATGTACATATTTAGCGTCAAAGAAAACAGTCATGAAAAATATACTGAGGAAATTGACAAGAATCGCCCTTTATGAGAGTAAAATCATAACAAACAAAGAATGATAGTCAGATTTTCAGTATAAGGGTCAAAATTCTTTTCGTTGTCTTGTTTCATACCACTCTGTCACGCTTTTAGTTGGTGTTTCGACTCAGTATATAAATAATACCAGTGCACTTGTATTTCTTTTTCACGCTACATTTTAATTCATACATCAAAAATTTTAAACAAAACATCATCTCATACAAAAATCACAACTGTGTCACGTTTTTAGGGACACAAAATAAGACAACGAAAAGAATTTTGACCCATAAATCCGTACTAAATGAGGCACCTTGCGACGAAATTACCGCGCGCGGCAACTCGGCCAGTGTAGACTGAACCGGATATGGCACTTCGGCGGGTACTACGTGTAGAAGTAGTACGGGTAGAAGTAGTATGCCTTCTGTGTGCTTTGCCTAGCTCGTCCCGATAAGCCAGCAAAGTGCGTTTCAGTACGAAGAAAGAAGATTAAAGTGTTATAAGAGTATTTATATAAAATTATCGACACAAAATTATCTTTCGGCTTGCCTTATTCTAATGGCCTTGGCACGTCTGTCGGCATGGCAATATGAGTGAGTACTCACGTTCTCGTTGTGTGCCTGCTCCAGCTGTTTCTCGAGACGCGACACCTCGTGCAGATGCACTTCGCTGAACAGGTCGCGGCAGTTCGATCAATGTAGGCTGAACCAGCTGTACCAGCACTTCGGCGAGTAGTATCACCTGACAGTATGGCGATATGAGTAGTAACTAGCAACTCACGTTCTCGTTGTGTGCCTGCTCCAACTGTTTCTCGAGACGCGACACCTCGTGCAGGTGCACTTCGCTGAACAGATCCGCGTGGCAGTTCGATCAATGTAGGCTGAACCGGCTGTACCAGCACTTCGGCGAGCGATCATCTGACAGTATGGCGATATGAGTAGTAACTAGTAACTAACGTTCTCGTTGTGTGCCTGCTCCAGCTGTTTCTCGAGGCGCGACACCTCGTGCAGGTGCACCTCGCTGAACAGGTCGGCGCGGCAGTTCGATCAATGTAGGCTGAACCGGCTGTACCAGATATGGCACTTCGGCGAGTGATCATCTGACAGTATGACGATATGAGTAGTAACTAGTAATTTTTAGCCTCCGTAGCCTAGTTGGTAGTGACCCTGCCTACGAAGCTGGAGGTTCCGGGTTCGAATCCCGGCGAGGCCATTATTTGTGTATTTATTTATCACAAATATTTGTTCCTTGGTCATGGCTGTCTATGTATTTAAGTATCTATATGTATCTATCTATTATATATATCGTCGCCTGGTACCCACATCACAAGCCTTAATTGAGCTTACCGTGGGACTAGGTCGATTTGTGTGAGATGTCCCAAGATATTTATTTATTTTTTAACTCACGTTCTCGTTGTGTGCCTGCTCCAGCTGTTTCTCGAGGCGCGACACCTCGTGCAGGTGCACCTCGCTGAACAGGTCGGCGTGGTGCTCGCCCATGGCGGCCGCCAGCTCCGAGTTGGACGCGCCGGGGGACCCTTCTTCGGACCCGCCTTCTTCGCCCATGCCTGTTCAGTATAAATGATAAGTGTATGACATAGGTAAGGGAATGAGCAGACGAATTGTAGTGTAGCCCCAACCTATTCAATCCTGCAGGCTTAGCACATGATCGGTGTGACAGTATGTCGCCGCGAGATAGATCTCCCGTCCTTCACTAGCTATATTATCAAAAGAGGGACGGATAGACTATTTCGCGGCGAGATACTGTCGCGCCAATCATGTGCTAAGCATACTGTATAGCCGCAACCTAATTGAAACTTGATTCCATTCCTAATAAGGAACCTATATTAATTAAGCTAAATTAAAGCCCTAAAACGTAGGGCTCAGATTACTGTAATTCCAGCTACTTCCTAGGAACACCCACGCACCTTACATTGACCTGCAGCCTTACATGGTTATCCCTTCTTTACTTAATGTATATGACTTTAGTATAAAAAGTCTTGTTTCACAAATAAATATATTTAGTTTTACCTCAGGCTTCGTTGTATCATTTACAACGTCAAACCACACTTCAGAATCTTCTGTTACCTGATACAGCCTTAGTTCGTTAGAGCGTCATAAGAGCGTGTCTTATATTTTATAAGATGCTATTGAATGTCACTGTCTAGGTCATAAGAGTGGATTCACAAGAGTTGACACCAATGGAATAAATGAAATGAATGACATCTGACATTGTGTGTATGCAGTCTTGTCATGCCAACCTTTTGACATCCACACATACGTACCAACTCCTATAATCGCAAATGGACAATTGGACACCTACAAAATCAGCGGAGTCGCTCGTTTCTTGAAGGTCGTATTTAAAAAAAATAACAATATACCTGTTATCATTATTCGCGGCGCGCTCGGCATTGAGCAGAAGTATTCGAGAAGAAATCACTCGATATCGAGCTAAAATTCTTTGCGGCGAACTTTGCTTCGGTTTTGACCTGCAGTTAACTGTAGCTTCGTATCCACTAGAGGCAGCCTCGGGTCGAGTGGCCTCGACTTGAAGCAAACAGCCTCAGTTTGAGGCAGCTCGTTCTGAGGCAACAGATCAGCTCGAGGCGTGTCGCCTCAGCTTGATCCGCCCGCGGCGCACTGCGCAGTTAAAAGCCAATACGCGTCTCCACTAAACACACGGCTCGGACTGAGGCGCCTTTGAGCACGGCACAGAGACCGACCAAATATGGCTCGGCTCGCGGCGACGAATTTGTCTCGCGTCGCGGCGTACCTCAGGTTGAGGCAGCGTCTCCACTTGCGCAGCCTCGGAGTGAGGCAGCCGCTCGACCCGAGGCTGCCTCTAGTGGATACGCGGCTTTTGACATAGGTAAGGGAATGAGCAGACGAATCTTCTGTTGCCCGATACAGCCTTAGTTCGTTAGAGCGACATAACTGCGTATCTTATATGTTATAAGACACTATTGATAGTGACTGTCTAGGTCATAAGAGTGGATTCACAAGAGTTGACGCGAATGGAATAAATGAAATAAATTACATCAGACATTGTGTGTATGCAGTCTTGTCATGCCAACCTTTTGAGATCCACACATACGTACCAACTCCTATGGACAAAATGGACAATAAAATTGGACACCTACAACATCAGCGGAGTCGCCCGTTTTTTGAAGGTCGTATTTAAAAGAATAACAATACACCTGTTATCATTCTTCGCGGCAAATTTAACAGCGCAGAGACAGAAGAATTCGAGAAGACATTACTCGATATCGAGCTAATATTCTTTGCCTCGGTTTTGGCCTGTAGTTAACTGTCAAACCCACCTCGTATGCTGTAGGCGAGGTTGGTGATATTGTAGGCGGCCTCGCGGCTGAGATGCGCGTCGAGTTCCTTCTTGGCGGCGAACTTGGCCTCCCGCTCGGCCTGCAGGGCCTCCAGCGCTTCGCCGAGTTGCCTCTCGGCGATGCGGCGCAGCGCCGCCGTCTCGTCGGCGGCGGCGCGGAGGTTCTCTGCCTCTTCGCGTAATTGCCGGACCTCATGCTTTAGCCCTTCGAATTCCACCTGAAATTAAACAATAAGTTAAACTTTTAATAAATAATAAATAAATAAATATCTGCGGACATCTTACACAAATCAACCTAGTCCCACGGTAAGCTCAATTAACCCGGCGAGAGTGTGGTGAAAAAAAGTTAAACAAAAATAAACTCTAAATACATAAGTCAAACGCAGGGTATGAGATACCCCGCCACACTCCCGCCGGATTAAAGCTTGTGTTGTGGGTACCAGGCGACGATATATATAACAGATAGATACGTATAGATACTTAGATACATACACAGCCATGACCAAGGAACAAACATTTGTGATAAATAAATACACAAAGAATGCCCTTGCCGGGATTCGATTTCACTGGAATAATGTAGACAGCCATTCCAGTTCCTAACCATTACTAGATCATTGTTAGCGATATGTTCCAGCTACTCTTAAAATACTGGAATAATGTAAACGATAAGCTCCAGTCCAGCACAGGACTGGATTAGACCGCTGGATTACTGAACTGGGATAATATGAACCGGGCATTAAGCATAGGAAGTAATTTATGCCAGTTATAATATGAACTCTATGGACGAACTATAATGTTCTAATTTACATAGGTATGTCTTCATATTCGTATGTATAAAAGCAAGAGAAATTTCGACAAACGTTTAAACTTACACGTTTGAGCACTGAACCGTTCGTTGATGAGGTTATTATACACTAAATTAAAATAAAAACGAAATACATAGTTTACATAGTTAGTTCAGCTCTGAAAACTTAGGAATTTACTTTCATACCAAAACGGGATTTGTAAAAGTACATTTACTAAGCTCGCGTAGACTGAGTTCGCCAATTTTACTTATCCTCACATATCTCTAACTTACCTGTGACCAGCGCAGCACAGATACTTGCTTCTGCAGCGATATATTCTCGTCTTCCAAGTAACTTATGTCCACCAACACTCGCCAGTCCTTTTACAGCTCTACAATGTCCCAACTAGCGCGAACTTGTCCTGACAGACTAACATACCTGCGACGAGCGCAGCGCAGACACTTGCTTCTGCAGCGAGATATTCTCGTCTTCCAAGTCCCTTATGTCCACCAGCACCCGCCGTTCACGCTCGCGCGCCTTTTACAGCTCTACAATTTCACAACTAGCGCGAACTTGTCCTCACAGACTAACATACCTGCGACGAGCGAAGCGCAGACACTTGCTTCTGCAGCGAGATATTCTCGTCCTCCAAGTCCCCAATGTCCAGTAGCAACCGTTGTTCCCGCTGGCGTGCCTCCCGCAGCTCGGCCCGCAGCGCCGCGCGTTCCGACTCACGCGACGCCTTGTCCACGCCGAGCTCAGAGCTCTCTGTGAGCAGGCGATCACGCTCGAGTGTCTACCAACCCCCGCCGCTCTTGCCGCTCCACAATCTCACAACTAGCGCGAACTTGTCCTCACAGACTAACATACCTGCGACGAGCGAAGCGCAGACACTTGCTTCTGCAGCGAGATATTCTCGTCCTCCAAGTCTCCTATATCCAGTAGCAACCGTTGTTCCCGCTGGCGTGCCTCCCGCAGCTCGGCCCGCAGCGCCGCGCGTTCCGACTCACGCGACGCCTTGTCCACGCCGAGTTCAGAGCTCTCTGTGAGCAGGCGGTCACGCTCGCTCACTACGCGCTCGAGCTCATGGCGTAGCTGTGGACAATGGAACACTGTTTAAGAAAAATCATTTGATAGCACACAGGGCAGACCTCGGACAGTTGCGATAAAATGTATGAAATAAACAGGTTGGTACTCGCACGCACGGTCTAGATTCGTGTAGGCGCGCGATACTTGTGTGAGTGAGATAAGACATGCCATGCCAGGGTAACTGAACGGTCACCAGAGCTGGGGGCCGCACTCTTGGTGGGAGGCAGTGTCCAAACTGTACGCTAGTATTACTTATTATACTGAGATTAGGGTGGTTGTTTATACAGTGTAGAACTTAAGAAGTTAAAAAAATAATAAGTTTCCTATAAAACTGTTTCCAGGCATATGACATATCAAACAAATAACTATTATGTGATTCATGATATCGCGATACTTGTGTGAGTGAGATAAGACGGGGTAACTGAGCGGTCACCAGAGCTGGGAGCCGCACTTTTGGTGGGAGGCAGTGTCCAAACTGTACGCTAGTATTATTTATTATACTGGGATTAGGGTGTTTGTTTATACAGTGTGGAACTTAAGAAGTAAAAAAAAAAAGTTTCCTGTAAAACTGTTTCCAGGCATATGACATATCAAACAAATAACTATTTTGTGATTCATGATATGAAACAAACGTTTCTCGGAAGGGTCATGCACGGTAATGACCGTTTTGCTGATGGTTTCTCGAAAACAGCTGAGTAGCCAGATTTACAGATTGATCGCCATAACGTGAAGCGTTATTATTCGTATTATAAACAGTTTACCCTGATAACGATTGTTTCTATTCGAAATGCATAACAGCCACGTGACAAAGACACCGGTAGATTCAACATGGGAATCGCGCTAAAAGTTAAGTATATCCCAATCAGACATCCACGAGTACTCAACGAATGTCGATGTCCTGTGGCCTAACTAACAAATCTTTACTAGCGTACAATTTAGTCCACAAAATAGATACCTTTCTCTAAGGGAAATAATATAATTATGTAGAATTATACATAGGTAAGGGCTTGTCCATTAATCACGTCATACGATTTTGGCCTATTTTAGACCCCCCTATGGCCTATTTTAGTGTTATTTTAGGTGATATTTTCAGGACCCTAGCCAATATGACGTGTAATTTTTTGCCAACTTAAGTAGTCCTTTTAATAACACTTCAATTTACGTACTTTATTCAGCACACGTGATGGGAAAACAACTTTTTTGCAAACTACGAGGTAAATGTCCGCGAAGTTTTAAAACTCAGTTCAGGATTTGACATCTGGGGCCTATTGCATAACAAATTACAATTAATATTACAAGCGGAAGTCTTTTTCTAGTAAGAGAGATGGAAAAGAGACTTCCGCTTCTAATATTAGTTGTAATTTATTATGCAATAGGCCCCTGGTTATGTTTTAAAAGAAGTATACTGTTCAGCAAAGAATAACAAAAAACTACACGTGATTTGTCCGATGACCCCCCCTCCCCTATGGTGATAATTGATGATTTTTTCTTGACGTGATTAATGGACAAGCCCTAAGTTTTGTGGAACAGGCAGGATCCTGTTAGTGCGATTCCTTATACAAATAATTAGTTTACTTATACATTTTAATTTATATCGACACGCTCAAAAAGTGACAAGCATATTCGTTTTTTGGCGGCTAAACCGCTGTTTAGTTTAGGTACGATAAAAATACAAAATGAGGTCAAACATTCTAGACTTCCACGGCGGTAATGAACCAGTAATCTCGCAGGTCGTCGCCCGCCAAACAGCACGAGCCAACATTCACACCCGATATTGATGAACACGCAATTACTGAATTAATTATTTATCACATTGATATTCTTTCTCGAACGAGCGAATTTATTGAGACCGTCCGTCAATAATAGAATCTGAGAGCTACGTGAAAGCTATTTGTCCGATACTGTCACTAAAATGCGAAATAAACGTGTTTATCCGACTGATGGACAGTTGCGGTGGCTCCGAAAGTCTTTCGTTTGTCATTATTCAAACGAACGAGCCATAAACGGCTCGGTATTTTGTATTTGGATAGGACAGAATAAAGTTGTTAGTCAGTAAACACGTTTATGTTGCACATTATAAGAATATGTTTTCAATAACAATTTTTTTCAAAACCCAAAAGTTAAAAAATCATATTTTTTCTTAATTATATACTCTAAAAAACTTGACAGCCCCACGATAACATAATAGTTATTCAAAATCGAAAAGCTCGTAACCGTCACCGGACATTTCTTTAACTATCCGAATACTATTTCGAATCCCGATCGGTGGAAGGATAAAATGGTCTTGCCGGCTGGATTATCGAGTGGTTAAAACCAATCGATGTTGAACAAGGAAGACATTATCCACATAAATTTGTCATTTACTACAGCACCGCTTGTTAACAAATGCACGTAATCGACGTCTAGACCGAATAATAAGGGTAATTTCACCCCCACGCATTGTTACCGAGTCATGAAGGCTGGGTGCGCCGCGCCCAATCTGAATTAGTGCGCTAGGTGTGGCCCGTAAATTAGCTTTATGTAGTCCCTAGCCCCTGTGTTGCTGACTTCGAATAACGCCCTAATAAACTTTCATTCAAGCCTAAGGAGCGAAGACGACTTTGACGAGTTGAGACCCCTTTTGCTGTTAGTATGATAACCTTTCATTAACCCTCCGCATAGGAAGTGGAAAATGTTTATATGACGTTTCCATATATTTGGGGTCTGGTATACTTCACTTCGTATGCCGAAGGTTAACAATCATTATAAAACCAAGAGGTACCTACATTAGGAATGAATAAGGGATATACATATTTGAGTATTTATATATCTTGTTTCCGGTAGTGAACGAGACTGTTTAGAAACTTCTATGCGTGCAAATTACGTCAAGATTTTATATTGTTGATGATAATACTAATAAACAAACTATTATGTTCTAAATGTACACTAGTAGTACCTATTTAATATATGTTATCTACGGAAACGCACATTTGCATAATTTTCATCGCTATAAAAGTTTTTTAATAAGTTAGTGAAATACGGAATAAGCGAATTTAGTCTACATATATTACAGACGGCTTACTACAGACAGTACAGTCGCCATCGGATATACCAGAGCGGAAATGGTGTTCAAAATATCTGAACATGCACTCTAACGCCATGACAATAGAGGCCTGCTCAGATGTTCTTCAGAGCATCCTGGCCATTCCGATATATCTCATGGCGACTGTACACGTATATGTCATATTATGAATAGAAGTTAGTACATGAAAATATTCTTTCCTTGGGCAATACCGTTTCGGAAAGCCATTAAAAAAAATAATAGGGCCTAGGGTTGCTTCATACGGCACGGCACAAGTATCAGCTAACATGCAAATGCTTTTAATATTAATTAATGATTTATCGTGACCGAAAGTTATTTTACCTTTTTTCCAGAGTCCATTATAGTAATTGCAGTAAAGATTTAATGCGAAACTCCGCCGTGAGAAATGTAAACTGCAGATTTTTCCGACACGCGAGGCGTGCAATATGGTGACCTATTTAAAATTGGCGTGCTTTTTCTCACACGTCTACCCGCAGTTTTTAGGGACGTTCGGATACTACTCGTAAACTTTTTTTAGTCCTTGTGGACAGGCGAAAGCACTACGCCATACTGTCTCTGTGCCTCTACTCGTAGTATGCAAGGAACCGAAGAAGTAGCATTTAAACAAGTGGCTGTATATCAGGAAGTGTCCAAATCACGGTTAAAACGAAGAGATTTACCAGGGCATAATTGCAAAAAAATTTACAACTCGTTGTAGAAGTGGATGACTCTGTTTAGTAAGTGGAGTAGAAAAGTGGTTTCCGCTTGTAATATGGGTTCTTATGGAGCTTAGGTATTAAAGCAGTATGAAGGTAGTGCACTGGACAGAGCGGGCAAAGTTGTGCCGTGTCTGTGAACGAATTCTTTGTAAAGGGTTGATGACCATTCTTGGATAAAAATTGGTTTTCACAAACTGAAGAATATTCTGTAAAGGTACAACTCTAGACCATTTTATTCTTTATACTGAAATTTTAGATGCGATAGATATGCGATGCGATTTTTATATTATTTAATAATTCATTCCGATTAGGTACTAACATGGTGATAAGCTTAATAACTTTTTTTTATTGTAACAGCACGGAACTAGAATCTAATCGTGTTATTTAACGTCATTCAACTAAATCAAAGTTTTCCTTTCTTCAAGGCAAGTAAAATTTTAATAGCTAAGTATTATCAAGGTAGCGCGCTACGAATCACAAGGTCCCACGTATCTGCATTGTAATGCAAAGAATTAGTCATACGCAGCCACAGTGATAACAGAAATGACCTATAGCGAGCATGCCTAACGCGTTCTATAATGGAATACCTAATAGATTATTAGTGGGTTTAGGTACAAAATAAATATACCATTTATCAAAGTACCGTTTCTGTTACCGTTTTACTAATACCTAACCCTTTATAAAGCA
This sequence comes from Thaumatotibia leucotreta, assembly GCA_025490895.1. Classification (NCBI taxonomy): domain Eukaryota; kingdom Metazoa; phylum Arthropoda; class Insecta; order Lepidoptera; family Tortricidae; genus Thaumatotibia; species Thaumatotibia leucotreta. Next base: position 111,906 of record JALPQI010002331.1, read on the forward strand.
GAGGGAATATGTTTCCCACCACGTTTCAACATTGTGTCAAAGTGGCAAGAGTTAAATTTTGCGCATTTCTGACATCTGTCTGCTTGTTAAAGGGCTAAAAGTATTATGATAGTGTGCAATCCAATATATTTTCTTGTTAAGAAAATTTTCAGTATAATAAATTATTGACCAGCGTGTAATATTTAGGTACTCCTCGAAAATTACGACTGAAGTTTAGATAGCGTAATAAAATAAGTAATGGGTGATATAGGACTTAATGAGTAATAACGGACGCCGGTCTTAAATTAATCCGACAGTCATCTCGTTGTTGGCTTCAAAATTGCCGCCGGTGCTAGAAGGTCGTAACTATCTGTCAATTGTTATTTAAAACGCGTCGTTTTGTGTTGAGTAGCCCGCATGCTGCAGCTTCCTGCAGGCAAATTGTGACGCGAATAGATTACTGAAGGATGTAAGGCCGTACATTTGGTATATTTTAACAAATGCCAGTAGTCTTACTAATTTTTTAATTTCGAAAATTAACTCCTCGAAAAGAGGGGTTAATTTTCATTGTAACTTAAAAAATACTTATTTGTATTTCATTTTTTTTACAATAAAAAATCAGTTCTCACTCATTGAGATACGCTTTATAAACTTAAATAAAGTAGCAATCACGAGATGACCCTTATTTTCTTTTTAGTAGTATAGTAGCGTTCATAAAATTCTCTATAATTATAAAGCACATAATAATATACTGAACAGCGAAAGCTTATTCTTTGTCTGCTAGTTACACTAGTTAGTTTGCCACTAGTACCTATGGTCTCAAGGCACAATGGGTAAATGTCCATTAAAATGTATAACCCCAGCACCCTTAACTTCTGCCTCCAAAACCAACAACGTTTACGACGACAGAAACTGTATGCAACAAAGATTTACATTCAAATCACGTACCTAGGGGATGTTTACATCTTAGCGGGTTGTGAACACTCGTTACAGGGTAATAGCGTGGCTTGTACAAATTATTTACGAAACGTTGTGGCGAACTGGCGTCTAGTATAACTTGAGTTACGGGTACATAGTAACTGTACGTGATTATCATTTGGGAGTAAACTGGTCGAAGCAATAGCCCTTCAGGGCTCGCCTGGCGGAGCGCCAGCCGCGGCATGTCAACAGTGGTCCATTATCTCGGTAAACATCGCGTGAAATACGACACAACTTCGGCAGGCTTGCGTTTCCAACTTTCAGCATATGTTAGACGCACAATGGATAAAGAAATGGTATTAACTTCGTGGCTTTGGATAATAGCGAACAAATAGGTATAACGATAGAACATTCGAGGTCATTTTGGTTTTCGATGAAACTATTCAATAGACTAAATTATTGTGACATTTGTGACTAATGTAAGTAAAACATACCTCCTTCAGATTATAATCAAAGCAAAACATGCAATGCAAGATGAAAGTACAGAAAATAGAGCACATTTGACGTCTCCTAAAATAACTAATAAGTAGATAATGATTATGATGAAACAAGCCTAGAAACTTTGTGGTTTTGTGTAAAAAAATATTAATTCACTATTCATATTTGGTCACTTGTTTTAAATTATTTATACTTTTTCTTCTGAACGACTGACACTCGTATGATTATGTTAAGAAATCGTAAGTACATAATTTTAAATATGCCATTGCCTAACTAATAGATGTATTTAGAGAATGATGCTTCATTACCTTATCTGCTGAAGGCCAGACGCAGCGAAAATTTAAATAGGAAGTTCAATATTCTAGCTTGCATTTCGTCTGTATTCCAGGATATTGCTAATTACTGCATTAAATTTATTTACGTCACGAACAGATATTTTAAAACTGTTTTATCGTATCTGGCAATTTTACGCCACGGTCCTTCTAAATAAGATATTACAATTACCTAAATCATATTTATACGGCTTCGAAATTGAATAAGCACATTACATTTTAGAACAACAGCAAATATACATTCCTGTCGGGAAAGGTAACAGTCCGGGAAAGTGTTTACACGTGTTTTTACTTTCGTTTAGAGGGTTGTCATGGTTACATATGTAACGTTCCTGAAATCAGTCCTATAGGCGTTCACAGATCTGTAGATCGTTTCATTTCGAAGACGCGTGCTTTGGTTCGTATTGTCATATCATTACAGATTAATTTTGACAAATCAGTGCGTCCTCGTTTGTGAAACAATCTATATACGTGTGACTACTGTCTAGTATTTTCATACTCCTACCTCACCAGTGTCAGCGTCACCCATGTTGTCACAACTGCATTCCCAAACACACTCAGACTCTGTCTACACGCACTTGGCACTCCGCGCCCACCATCCTTAAGACTATCGTATTCTCAAAACCTGGACCATTCACTAGCGAATCAAGGCCGGGTGTATAAATGTGTATTTCTGGACCAGTGTTATGGATTCCCGACAGCGCTTACGTCAGTGGCATTACATCACGGTTGATTTGTATAAGCTATCGCTGCCGATTAACCGCGATTAATCGTGGCGAAAAGAGTGAAAAAAAAACAAAAATTAAAATTGAGAACAGGCTGTTTTAGCTGCGATCGAGTCGCGCGCGCAGGGACTTATGATTCACAGCATCAATTGCTCCCATTTCATGCGCGTAGGCACGATTCGTCAGCCAGTCTGGGATAACGAGATAATGACCAACTCCGGATTACAGGCGCTTTTTAAGTGAAGAATTTGTGTTTTACACATGGAAGTTTGTTCATGATCGGACTTAAAGAGGAAGGCACGCTTATGACGGGCTTTAGTCTAATATTTTTTATTATAAAAGGGGCGTTTCCTATCTTTATGACTATTGCATTATAGGTGGGTAACATCGTGGACATTCAAACACACAATTACTATTGCATAGAAACAAAACTTACTAACAGGTGCTAAATGTGTTAGGTACTGGTCATTCATGCAAAAAAGATTCGTTTCATAAAATTATGATAAGACTGATAAGTATATATGCAAAGGTTAATTTTCTATATATTACCTAGGTATAGTGTTAATTATCGCACTAAAATATTTTTATTTATACCAAGCGATGCACCTTTTTAGCTTTGAATTAAAAACAATAATATTCGGGATTTTTTATCAGTGATCTCGAAAAGTCGATGGTTATATATTTACATTGCTGTGTACCCTGGAAGCCTGGAGACGCTAGTAATCAACGCATTTTGCTCACAAATTAAGAGTCACCTTTAATTAAGTCGAAAATGACTTGCCTCAATTGACGAGTCTGTGATCTAATTACATATATATTTTGTGCATTTTATATTTGTACTAGGAACCATTATTAGTGCATTAAACACTCAAAATGGCTATCCTTCACTTTTCAATCAATACAGTTAAAAATAGGCCACGAGTCGAAATCGGGCCACACTAATAAACGAGGGTCGATGAGTTATGGGTTTTGTGACAATAAGCTTTGTGTACACTTGTATACGAGTAGTTTATTGAAACCCATAAATACTCGTATAGTATTACATAGTTAAGACGTTCAATCATTCATTTCGGTATCGCATTGAATTGTGGAGTACTTGTAAGATGTGCATGTAAAATATATTTTTATTTTTAATTATTTATCAAAAGTTATATATCATAGTAAATAAATGAAATGAAATTAATTTATTAGCACAAAATATAACTTAAAATTATATTACATTAAAAACAACGATATCGAACTTGTGCCAAAGGGTCCTCACTCAGCTTGTTGTCACGTAGTGCACCGCAGGGTACCTACACAACGCAACGCTGATTTTCAGTGAGGCCCGAAATACTGGGTTCCTTGGCATCAATAATTCTACATAATGTGTTATTACGCGTCTATTCATTTCAGCGTATTAATAAAAGCGAACGAATTTAAACATCAGGGGGGCTGCTAATGCGATTAATTTAGGACCTAATCTAAATCGCGATATGTCAGTTCCATAGAACAACTGTCAAAAACTAACAAGCCGAACCTAAACTGATTGTGAAACGCATTTAAGAGATCATGATAGTCCCCCTGACTGGCAATTGGACGTAGTGTAGGAATGGCTCAATTGTACAAAAATCTCTCGGTTAAAATCTTATAAGGAAAACTTTTTAACTTCAGTGATACTGATAAATTTCTGTGTAAACAACATCTAATATTCCTAAAAATTACGATACCTTGTAGCTCCAAAACGAATTTACGTATTCGTCATACTTCTCGTACTGTCTTTTGGTTCCCTCAACTCTATTCTTGTTGGCATAATGAGAGCAACACACGGCCATCCCTCGGGACCTGCCGCGGCATTAATTACTACCGAGCTTGCATACTAAACACGGTCCGGGACCACTCACTTAGCAATTCATAGTTCCCTGCATATCTATTCAACAACCAACTTGTACTGGTTCAAATCACTTGTGTAAAATGACCTGTATGCCTGTTGCAACTGTAGGTATTCGGAGGTCAGGTAAACTGGAGTACTAAAAGTTTTCCAAGCCTTGAACAATTCTATGTTTAGGTAAACGGGCTTGTTTGTGTCTTAATTGGTTTGCATTGAATATAAATGCAAATTCATTCTGTTTTTTGCTTCCGTCGCTTGTGTTGGGGAACTTGGAGGTTCTATTTGCATTACAGCAGTTAAGGGTTTGTTAAGAGTGGGCAGCAAGCTCGATTCTCCATACAATTTTTGAAATAAATTTTGTATTTTTCAAATAAGAATCGAACTACGAAAGTCGGTATCTCATAGTCGAAAGGACAAAAGTCAAATAATTTGAAACGAATCAATCTCACGAGGGGGAACGGCACGGCAGGGGCTAGCGCGCTCTTACTTTATTTCTAGTTTCACGTCATCATCATCATATCAGCCGAAAGACGTCCACTGCTGAACTAGTTTCATATGCTCGGTTTATAAAAAGACACTCAAGTTTTCATGTTTCCGTTTATATCAGTTGCATAAACTACTATTATGGATGCAAAAAATATCTGTGAGGCCATTTCCTATGCTACTATAGACAGCCTTATAATATCTATTATATTTATACTAAATAAATAAATAAATATCTTGGGACATCTTACACAAATCAACCTAGTCCCACGGTAAGCTCAATTAAGGCTTGTGTTGTGGGTACCAGGCGACGATATATATAATAGATAGATACGTATAGATACTTAGATACATACACAGCCATGACCAAGGAACAAACATTTGTGATAAATAAATACACAAAGAATGCCCTCGCCGGGATTCGCACCCGGAACCTCCAGCTTCGTAGGCAGGGTCACTACCAACTAGGCTACAGAGGCTGACAAACACACATACTCTATACGTATTCATACACTTTTTACAAAAAACTTAATCAAGAACAGTACATAAAAAAATATATATTCATTATGTGAAAGCAGAAACATCTGCGAAAGAATCTACACAAATTGTATGAATGAATTATATTTTTTTCCTGCATTTTATAATATTAATAAAACACAGTCGTACTCATGTAATAATATAATTACGCTCAGAAAGTAATGAGGCAATTAAATAAACACGTCATTTCGTATAAACTGCTTAATGATTTCTTTTCTAATTATGAAAATGATGATAAATACTTACATTGAAAATTTATTAATTTCTACCTTTCATACTTTTATATTGAATTGTATTCATAGTTTATTTATACCATGACTTTTAAAGTTGGAGAGGAGCAAACGTTCAGGGAATTTTGAACCAATCACACCCAAAAATATAAATAAAAAATAGGTCAGAAGTCATTCATTTGTAATATCTTTCCAATATGATTCTACATCACAGGGTGAATGCAAAAAAACAATTCATAATCGTATTTTCGTTTTGCTGTTTCAGCTTTCTACCACAAATATTTAACAAGCTTTGCAAGTGTACAGGAGCCTTACCTGTTTAGTTTCTCCCTCCAGCTCTATGATCTGCAGGGTGAGCGAGCTCTCCATAGCCGCCGACTCGTTGAGAAGTGCATTTTCCTGCTCTATGCCACTCTGTGTGGTCACTTTCTGTGTTGAATCTAGTTTCATCAAAGCCTGTAACAAGATTAAATTATGAAATGTGCATTAATGAATGTTATTAATAAAACATTGACTAAGTGGACAATTATGCAAATGGTTTGAAGACACTGGCTATATTTCTGATATGATGAAGCAAATAATTATATTTATTATGGATTTGAAACTTAAATGAATCGTCAAAAAAATATGTGATACAGTATTTGATTATTCCCTTTTTTTTTAAGGTTTGTAATAAAAAGTTTATGTATTGTATCTATGACAATAACCTATCATTTATAATTGTAATATTTGATATGAGGGAATATACAAAATAAGATGTGACTAAGTGATGCAAGTTCAAAATTGTTATTTTGACTACCTCAATAGCCTAGTTGATAGTGACCATGTCTATGAGACTGGAGGTTTCTGTTTCAGATCCCAGTGAGGGAATATCTTTATGTGTTTATTGTAAGGATTTGTTCATTAGTCATGGTTGTTTCCTATGCCCTTAAACATCTATGATATGTATCTATGCAGGTAATAGCACAATGGATTGTGCATACTGCGGGACTAAGTAGTTATAAATTTTGTGCTTGATTTTTATTATTGTTATTTTATTTATTTGTGTAATGCCAAAAGTGTAGAGACCAAGCAAATAGAAGTTTCTAAAGACATTGTATGAACTACTACTTACTACATTGATATTGTATGAATGTAAAAAGATACAAAAAAAATATATATTAACTCACATCTAGAACTCTATTACATTATATTTTACACAAAGAATTTCAGTATGCCTGTTCTGAAAATTCTACCACAGTTACATTTAAGGGAATAGAATAGGAAGCAATACTAGTTTTATTTCGTTTCATTCAGAAACTTTATGAATTGGGAAAACTTTTTATAAGAACGAAAGAAAAAACAAAAGAGTTACAGTAAGGTAAACCAATATACATAAATACTCATTCATCAACTTGTTCTACATTATTCAACAACTACTTTAACCTAGTCACAAATGTATTTCCACCTATGATTTTGAAAGTAGTCCAACTTGTGAATGCGAAATTGAAAAAAATATACTTAGGAGTTAACGTTGCTGCACGCTTAATGTTCGGATTAATGCATGAAAAGTGAAAATGATGCGACAGAATGTAGGCCACTAACCTCTTGTGTGATCTCAAGCTCGTGCCGGGTGTTCTCGAAGAGGGTCTCTAGCTCGTCGCAGCGCTGCTGCAGCGCGCTCTTCTCCTCCAGCAGCACCAGCCCCAGCTGCGCCGACTGGATCTTCTCGCTGCTGGCCTGATCCAGCTCTCGGCCGAGCCTCTCGATCTCCGCCTTCAGCTCCGCCACAGACATCTCCCCTTGCGCCGTGGCTGCCATCTTGTGACAGTTAGACGGCCGTCTCTCTTATCCACATAAACAAATTAAATAATCTCGGAAAACAACGATTAAAAATGTTAAAATCAAAAATAATTCCTACATTCTCCCAAAAGTATAACGTCTTGACAGTTCAATGCACTACTGACAGCCATTGCCG